>DWRA01000647.1:0-22440 GCA_018250295.1 Spathilepia clonius | reverse complement strand
TCCATGGGCGGCAGTTGCCACTTACCATCAGGTGGACTGCATGCTCGTTTGCTACTCCATCATATAAAAAAATATCTAGCTAAATATTGTTTGTAATTAAAATGATTATGACAGCGGCATAAAGTTTCGAAATCGTATTTAAAGTTTCACAAAATACGTATAAGGTCCCTGATGTACCTACATTGGTTGATAATAGTTAATAGGCTTAAGTATAATAAACAATTAATCAATTAGTTTACCTCGTCTACTACCACTATACTAAGGATACCTAGTTACATTTTCCTAGGAAAATACTAGGTATGCAAATTCACAGAATCACCGTTTAGCTCATAGGTATGTCATCATGTTTACCTGCTTTAGAAATCTAGGCCGGACTGGACTGTCTGTAATTGATTGCTAGAATAATTTATACTACTGATGACAAGGACATGTACCTATAGGCATCTAAATCGTTAGGGTAGTGGGTTTAATGGGTACTTTAAAAAAAAAATTTTTTTTTGGAAATATAAAATGTCTATATTTTTCTCTCATATTTAAGTATAACTAAATATTTTTAAACTATTTATTCCAAATTACCTATTCGTTAGACCTGTATTTTTTACAAGAAAATGTAGATGTTGGTCAGTGTGCAGTATTTCCTAATCCTAATTCTTCCGCTCCGGTGGTTTTGAGGGCCGTTCCAGTAAATTTGGTGTGTGTTCTTCGTGTAATCGTTGTTTTTGACCCCTCCCCCACCCTGTAATCCCACCAAGCATTATGCAATATACTAACATGGAAATGTTAATTGGATCTTTGTTACAACTGCTTCAAAATAGACAATTAGATGTATGTTAAACCTATGTGCGAATCCACACATATCACTAAAATGGTTCTAGGTACGATTCTCCGTCGGACATATTGAAGGGATTGTTTAATTTTCTGGTTTAGGCGTTTTTTTTTTATCTTTTGTGTGTGTCTGTGGCACTTATTACACAAGGTATCCCTGTGTGGAACTTTTTACTCTCGTCATAATAAAACATTGTTGCTATTCGTTCCGTTTAATATTTACGCGCATTAGTGGACTAGATCGGAATTCGTTGCGAATGTACTTGAGTGTGGCATTTACTTAGTTATAATCATGTAAGATGAAAAACTTGTGGTATGAAGTGCGTTTAAATTAAACATGATCATAGTTAAGCTTGTGTTGCCCCCTAAAACACTACAAATTAACAAAAGACAAGTCACGAACAGTCGTTAGGATCTCATAAATTAATAGGAAATGAATAGGAATCGTTTTTATTCCCACTACTCGCTTAGCATGCCTGCTCGCCGCTCGGCCGGAAGCGGGCGCTCCACGCCGCATACAAATAGCACGGCGAGCAACTAAGTTATGTACCCAACACGCATACATCCACTATTATGTTAATCGGAGCAACGTGCACGAATGTGTACACTTCGCCGCCGGTTGTATGACTGGGCTTAGGACTCGTAATGTGCATCATTACCCGGAATTTATGGCGGCCTGGTAGTTTTGGATATGTTCATTTGAATGTGTGCTGGTGTCAATAATAAAAAAAAAGATTCTTTTTTGCATATTATGTGCATAAATATGACCTTTATAGTTAATTTTACCTAAATATTGATTACAATTTTGTATAAAAAAATATTTTTTGTACGTTTAATTTCATTAAATGAAAAAAAACATGTTGGTTGTAGGTACCTAAATGATACAATATATCCACGTGAAGATTAAGTCATTTACATAATTTTGATTAATAAAAATAATTTCTCCAAAATATTTCCGTGATATTGACTTGGACATTTTTTTTCCAGCGCAAGTGTCTATGGAGAGCATGATGGTGGGCGGCGTAGGCGGGGTTGGGGTGAGCTCGGTCGGCGGCGGCGTGTCGTCGGTTGGTGGCTTCCAGCTGGTGCGCGAGCCTACTTCGGGCGCGCTCATCCTGCTGCCCGCACCGCCCGACCTGCCGCACACCGTCGTCTGGGGAGGCATGCCCTACCCCTCGGCTCCGCTGCTACTACCACCCGCGCCGCATCCCTCCCATCTGCAGTTGTTGCCAGGCGATCTCCTCGCCTCCACCGCCACCCTCCAACATACGCACACACATTCGACTAGGCTGGTCACTTTAGCGCCCGCCCCAGCACCACAACCTCACCCGGCCCATACGGTTGACAAACGAAAACCGATTATCCAACCGATGATAACACCACATGCGTTAATAAAAATCGAACCCGAGCCCCCACAAGAGAAACCGCAGCCGACGTTTGCACCTGAACCAGTACAGCAGCCAATGATGACTACCCATCTGTACTACCAACCTGATTACTCTGAACAGGCCTGCAGGAGTCAAGCAACTTCACCCGCCGCTCCTCCGACACCTCCTCCCGAGGCAACAGAAGCGCCCGCACACAGAGATGCTTCTAACCAAACCGATCATATTGAAGACGAGGATGAGTCCCCTAATCATGCCGATGAAGACGAGAGAGATGTGGCTTGTGTGGGTGTCGCACATTTCCCTGAAGAGTCTGCCGCGTTACAGCATAATGCGCCTCTGCAGCCACCACCAATTGACAGTGCCGAAGAGTCTTCTTCGGAAGGAATGGCGGGCTCGAATATGGCAGGTGCAGTGGAAAAAGCAATCGATGCTATAGAAAGGGATGAGAATATAGATAACTCCAGCAGTGGTGGCTCTCACGATTTAGTTATTGATACGGCGAGGACCTCACCAGTACACTCCACCTTGCACCCTTTGCCGAGACCGCCAGTCGACGTTAGCGGATTGGAGTTATTATCAAATAGTATCGAACAGTTTGAGAGAACCACTCCTGGTACAAGTATGCCCACGTTGGAACCCATTCCATTAACCGTCGACACTAGAACATCGACTAAGTTAAGCATTTCTATAAAAACCTCGCCAAAATCTCCACTACGCACTGAAGCCGAGCCTCACAGGAGATTTGAATTCCCAGCTTCAGAGTCGGCTGATCGGACAAAGCCTTCGCTGGACGGGCTGGGATTACTGTGTGCGTTAGCAGAACAAAGGTTTATGGAAGAAGTAGAGAGCGGTCCTGTTAATCATATGCCTTCTGGACCTTTCATAAAGACGGAGCCTTTACTCAGCCCCACGGAACGGGAAAGACCCGTAGAAGTTCCGAAGAAAGAAAGACATAGGCATAGAGAAGACACGTCGAATGAGAGGCGAAGAAAACGAAGTCGTGACAGGGAAGAACGGTTACGTCATAAGTTGGAAAAGATGCGTCGCCATAAACGCGAACGGGAGGGTGATGTGAGGGCGGGGGACACTGGAGGCGACTTGGAGGCAAGTTTGAGGCGTGTGACGGCATGCAATTGTGGAATCGTTAATTGTCCACACTCTTCTTCAGTACCTTCAGCTCACGATCTCGTTAATGCAATTGAGAAAGACATGAGAGAGAGATTGCAAGAGTTACAACGCCAATGTGATGAGAAGAGAGCACAATTGAATGCTTTAACGCCGCCACTGCCTGCTCTATCGACTCCACCCACACCGTGCACTCCAGCTCTCTCACCAGATTCTGATAGAGGATCTTCTAAGAAGCGCAAAGTAGGAAGGCCTAGAAAAGTGTCCAGTCCGGATTCTACTGAAACTATTGTTGCCAAAAAACCAAAATCCAAGAGTAGTCTCGTAGGCTACTTACTGGCTAAAGGAAAACTCAAGGGTGGCATATTATGCACGAGAGGTGAGCCGTCCAGGGAAGATGCAAACAGGACTAGCAAGGTCCGGCCTAAATTGAAAGCTGAGCCGATAGTTAAAGTATTCTCGGAGGAAGATGATCACGACTGGGGCCTTAACAGATCTGCGAGTTCATCCATGGAAAGTTTAAATGAGGTTCGACAGAAGAATCGGGAAAAAGTGGATCGCTTAGCACGGAAGCACTCGAGAGACGATCTTCCAGAACTTGAATTAGCAATCCGCCGAGCCAGTGCTTCGAGCGAGAGTGATAAAGAAAGACGTCGAGCTAAAAAAAGAAGGAAGAGTGTCAAATGTAAGGAAATCACAGAAGGGGAAGTTAAAAATTCACAGTCAGAGACGACTCCCCAAACAGCGTCTCGATGCACGTTGACAGAAGATAAATTGGACACGTCGCCGAGGGTGCTAACTGCGAGGGGTGGCTTGTTTTATGCCGGTAAACTGAGCGCCGTTCAAGCGCCTGATGTTTATGCTATTACTTTAGACGGGGAAAGGGGAAATAAGCCACACATCTTGTCCAGGGAAGAGACATTGAAGGATGCTGTAAGTTGTTCTTTCTTTTGTACGCACTGCAAACCTCTGCAATATATTTTTAATATGTCTCAACAATTTTGAACATCTTAATATTATTTCACGTTTCAGATCCTAGAAGTGAGTCCGACGTCTGTATCAGAACTGCCATCAGGCACAAGAGTGTGTGCTTATTGGTCGCAGCAGTACCGCTGCCTGTATCCGGGCACCGTGGCCGTGTCGTCCCCTGACCCTCATGATTACAAGTTCGTTGCCGTTGAATTTGACGACGGCGACTCTGGCAGGATAGCTATCGAAGATATTCGCTTCTTGGAACCTAATTATCCTGTCGTTGGTATGTAGCAATAATTTATTTAGGTTATGTAATACAAGATACATGAATGAAATAGATCACAGGGGTTGGATTGCACTAAATTAATACACATTAATATTCGCAATTATATTGAATTTATATAAATGTTTTATCAAAATCAGAGAATGTTATTAAATTTATCTTTTTTATTAATTTCAGAATACGAAAATACTCTCTTTACGCTCGGTAAGCGAAGAAGAAACACAAGTGTCTGCGCAGAAGAGAAGAAAGTAGTTGCTTCTACTAGTACAGAGAGCAAACCAGAAACAGTAGTGCAGCCGTGTCCTCAAGTACAGATTCAACCTCAACAGAAAGATGAGGACCGTCACAGAGACAGAAAAAAACTCAAGAAACATAGAAAGGAGAAGATTAAACGCTTACATTCGAGTGAAGATGATCCTAACGCTGAATACGTCAAAAAGAAGAAGAAAAAACACAAGTGCTGCGAGGAACACTGCAAGCACCGGCGACACCACAAGAAACACCACAGAAAACATAAGAAGCGACACCACTCGAGTTGCAAGGAACACTCCAGCTCGTCTGGCGACGACCAGCACAGGCATAAATCATTATCAGACTACATAGATTCTAACAAATCTAACGAAGATTCTGGAGATTCTAACGACAGACTATCCACTTTGATTGCGGTGGAAAAGTCCCCGGATGATAAAATGAAAACGGTTATCAAGAAAGCGGTGCTATCGAAGAAGAGTCTCGTGAAAACTGCGGTTCTGGATTTCAGTAATTTGGGCAAAATCGCCATAAAGAAGGACGAAGAGTCAAAGGATAATTTAAAAGACAGCGGAATAGGATTGGACGATGAAACACCGACCACTTCTACCAGTGAAATACCTAAAAAGGTAATTTAAATTTTCAATTGATGTTAATAATTAATTTTCTGTTTTACGTAACATAAGTATTTTTTCGTTAATGAATAGTGGTTTCATTTGGAAGTGGTAATGTTTTTAATGTTTATGGAAATTGTTCTTAGAATTAGAATTTACTTAGTCACGTGACACGAATACACTGGTCGAAGGAAAATCTGGAAGATTCTTCAAAGATGAAATTTTCGAATAATTTGTACTGGGCTTGCAGAAAGTGAAGCGGCGCACAGTATCTGCAACGTCGACGTCCTCAGAGGGCGGAGTGGGTGGCGGTGTGAGCAAGATGGCTGCGTTCCTGCCGGGCGGCGCGCTGTGGCGCTGGTTCGGCCCCGCCTACCGCCGCACGACGCGCCCGCGGCACCGCAAGCTGTTCTACCGCGCCATCCAGCGGGGCGAGGAGACGCTACATGTGAGTTATGCGGGCCTGGTTGTTTTTTTTGCTATTGTTTATGTACTAGAGACGAAATCTCGACATTTCTCTATCAAAGCTGTGTACTAAGATAGCATGATGTCCAGGTGGGCGAGTGCGCAGTATTCCTGTCAACGGGGCGGCCCGACCGGCCGTACATCGGCCGCATCGTAGCGCTGTGGGAGGCGCGCGGGGCCATGGCCGTGCGCGTCGAGTGGTTCTACCATCCCGAGGAGACCATCGGCTGCGAGACACTACATTATCCAGTGTGTATATGAACTATATTAAATTATGGACTATAGGTAATAGGTGCTGGGGGAAATTCAGTGTTTTTAACAGTCATGTACCTAATACGTAACTTAGGAGGCTGCCGTATTGATTTTAGGTTTGATTATCTACTTATAAATTTATGAATGGGTTCATGAAAAGAATTAATATACATTTTCGTGTACGTACTAATTGTACATGTAAATTAAATTACTTTTCCGAAGAAATACTAATTCTATCAATTTAGTCCTCAGGGGAGTAACGCAAATTTAAAAATTTTAATATTATCTGAAATTGATTACAGAAGACTTAGGTAATCAAATTAGGCCACTTAACAGGTGGATTACAAGCTTTTTTACCGATTCTATCACGTAAAAAAGCGGCCAAGTGCGAGTCGGACTCGCATTCGAAGGGTTCCGTAGCATTATCATTAAATGATAGCGTAATGTAGATTCAAATTCAATTCCGTAGCATTATCATCAAATTAAATAAAATTGAACAGTGTTCCAACTACCAACATAAGTTTTTTTCATAATATTGTATGAATTACAAAGTTATGTAATTCGGTTTTTGAAAAAGTGCTAATCTCAAAAACTGTAAACCGTATCTTATTCAAACCAATTTTCGTTGAAAGTTTTCCTTGACATCCACTAAGTTTCAATTCTGTAGTCTTAATAGTTTCCGAATAAATTGGCTGTGACATACGGACAGATGGACAGACAGACATGACGAGTCTATAAGGGTTCCGATTTTTACCATTTGGCTACGGAACTCTAAAAAGTGTCACATTTTAGTCCACAGTGAATACAATCGTTTCATACATAATAATGACCCAATTTGTGCTCAATCGTGTTTCCAGGGAGGTCTATTCGAGTCTCCGCACACAGACGAAAACGACGTACAAACGATCTCGCACAAATGCGAGGTGCTGCCGTTGCCACAGTACAAGGAGCGCATGGGCGACGACGCGGCCCGCTACAGCACCGTGTACGACAACAACGACGTGTACTACCTGGCAGGCCACTACGACCCCACGCAGCGCACCCTGCGCATGCAGCCCGACATCCCCGTGACACCCCCCGGTCCCGCCGAGCCCGCCACCTCTTAGGCCGCGTGGGCGCCTGGTACTTTGTAACATTTAAAAACATTTTATAAACAAGTTTATTAGCGTAAGTCAGTGTAAAACATAGTGCAATCGAACGATTTTCATCATTTTTAGATTTTTCGTATCAATAATAATGTAATGACAAGCCGAGCGCGAGTCTGGTTAAGCAGTTTGCAACAGAGTTGACTGTATACCCGACTCGAAGCGGCCGTTGCCGTTAGTTTCAACTTTTAACGTACAGTTTCGTCAATCTCGATGTCGTAGGGTGTTCGTTCTGTAGATTCCTTCGATGTACGTTCAGAGATGTCGACGTAGTTTAAACACTTATACAGGTCTTAAAGTACAACGTAGATTTTCGAGGCTCAATGAATGTGACAATTTTTCATCATTACCGTCCTTGGACGCCGTATCTAGATCGTAGATATGACGCAGTAATTATGTTGAAGTTACCCTTGTTACGTTATGATTAGCGGAGTGTCGGTCATTCCGCGGGCGGTGGGCCACGCTGGGCAGCGGTGGGCGGTGGCGATAACCATAGGAATTGGGCGAGTTTCACGGTCACACGAGAAGGACCGAATCGGTGATGATATGTGATTTATTTTTTATACGTCTAATCTCAGTGTATAATATAGTAGTTGTATTTTCATGTATATTATTCTAGATTTTTATGTATACGTAGTTTTTCTTCATATGATTATAAATGTCTATTATATTATCTATATAAATCGCAATACTGTTTCAGCTAGTCCCTCGTTTCGTTCAAAATTACCCAGTGATTTATCTTAGTCATAAATTGGCAATTTTGGTAAAATTTATTGGCATGTAAAATTCTCGTGTATGGTTTACGGAGCTGTTTGTTATATTATTTTTTTATTCACTAATTCTTTTATATCTTTGGTTGATAATATTATGTTGATCGGTGTATACCTTATATCGAAATGGTGCTAGACGCTTGATAATGTTTGTTTATTTGGCTGTAGTTAAGATTGTATATAGATATTTTTTCAACGTAGCTAGATTGTAAGTTCCGCCCTTCGGTTCGTTTCTACAGATCACGTGGGAGGCTGCGCGCACTGAGATGCCATTGTTCTATTAGCGTACCGTATCGTAACTTAGTTTATTATTTCTACAGGGTAGGATCGAACCCTGCTTTTTTAACCTTTTTATTCATATCGCGGTGTATAAAGGGACTGAAAAGACAGGGAATAGGTAGGTCGACCAAGGTAAGGGTAGGTAGGTTTTGTACGAAGTGGCCAAAATGTTTGTAAGAAAATGTTGGAAATTCAGCCATTATTATGCGTAAAGTAAAACCTTAGACGATCGATAACTATACGATTAAGAGCAGAGAAAGATGACATTGAAACTGGGAATGTTTAAATACTCAGAATAGGTAGGCGTGGTCGTCGCTGGAGGACGATGTGTTGGTATGCTGGTGCACTAAAGCCGCGTACACGCTAGAGGATAATCGTACGTGTCTTGTCACCTTAAAAAGTTATGTTGTATACTGCTCCTTTACATAAGACTTTTTAATATCATCTTATACATAAAAAAATTAAGTTTCTTGGAGTAAATAATTTATCTGTTGTCATTGTTATATGGTATAAGTTACGTCTCTAGTGACATGTGCTGTGGGATTTTCCGCTAGTGCATACGCGGCCTACGCTTCGAAGTTATGTTTGCATTTCTGTTTACTGTGTAAAAGTGAAGCTGATTAAGCCGTAGATTGTTAAACATCTTTCCAATAAAGTATTTTTAATATACTTGTAGCTGTAATAACGTACAAGCTAATGATACGGTTTATAAATACTTTCTTGTACATTAACTTATGAATAGATGTGCTGGATTATCGTTTTTCATCTGCAATATGGCGGTCGGCATTGTTATGTCGCGTCATAACTTTTGTTGTCAAATGTACTTTAGATTAACTCGTTATAAGTTTTAGGTTAAGATTTTTTTTGATTTCATATACACGAAAATATATTATATTGGACCCTAAACATAAAGCAAAAATATATCGAAAAAAATACAAAATTCAAATTTGGAGTCAATATTAAAAGATGGTATTTTTGTATTACGATAAAATGGTGTTTTATTTTGAAAGTTGTTTAAAGTAAGTACAAATTCGTTGAACGAGTCTGGCTCGGCCCAGCGGGACTAACAGTTCGGTACAATTCATTAAAAGTTAAAACAGCCTTAACTGTATGTGCGCCGAGTAATTATGATGTTACTTTGCTCTAAGACTGTTGTAAATTTTATGAATTATCCTTATAACAGTAGTGTGTAAACGGGGAAGCCATAAAAATAATTATTAGTAATTAAAGATTAATAATATATCAGCATTGATAATATAAAGATTATAAATACGCTTAAATAAAATATTTTTGGCTGAACTTGGTGTTTTATTTATTTCAACAAGAAACGAATATTATTACATTCTTCAATTTTATAAGTATAAGCAATTATAAACAAATTAAGTATATCATAGGCCTGTTATTCACTAAAGACAATTTCCATAAAATGGCAATTTACGAGAAATATTCTTCAATGAACTTTAATACGATAATTCATTTAAAATGACAGTGGAAGATAAAAATGAACTAAAGACATTTTCTCCTCGATGTTAAAATATTGATACTAATATCTAATAATTATTTTAACAACTGGCAATAGCTGAGATTCTGATACATGAGATGCAGAAATGATTCTGTTGTCCCTTGAAACACGTTATTATTATTGTCAAAGATTACACTTAAAACAAATTATACTAGTACACTATATGTTTCTATATGTTTATAGTAAAATAACACTTTTGAGTCGTTTGAAAAGTGATTCTTGTTAATTTCGTATAATAGATTACAAAACATACCGTTAAACAGAACCATACATTATAAGTCACATACTGTATATTTGACATTTTTGTTACTAATTTTCTTTAGAAACGGTATAAAAATTTAAATTATGAGTTTCTTAAATAGTTTTAAACTGTGTATAGATTAACTTACAAAACTTAATAGCTATTTAAGTATCTGATATAGGGTCAACAAAGAATCTCTCGGGAACCATTACTGATGATCTCGTACGTGTCATCATCTATAATCTTGTACACGTCCTGGCGGTAGTTCTTCAAGTTGTGAAGAAACCGGATGGAGCTCTCCTCCCGGATCTTGGTGATGACGGACGGCAGGTTCTTCGTGTGAGCTTCGTTCGCCAGAGACGCGTAGTACCGCTCCTGGAACAATACACGTCAGATAAGATAGGCACACAGTCCGTCTAAGGAACATTTACGTCCGCAATAAACCTTCGAAGGCTGAATAGGGTACTACAACTTTGTACATGAGTTGTTAAAGGTTACACAGGAAAAAAAATAGTTATACAAAAACTTATTACAATTTTGCATTTGCAGTTGCATTAAATAATCATTAAAAACATAAACCCATAGTACTTATATATTAAAAACCTGAAGATTAAAATAGGACTTAAACAAGAAGCTCGTGACAAACAACGAACAATAAACAATACAGAAATACACATGACAAGTGTCCTTTGTATCAAGGCAAATCGATGCTAAGATAACCCTATAACTTCGCTAATTAGATCGTTACCGGCCTGTAATTGTAGGTCTGTTTACATAAATATGCCACTTACAAGTACACCGTTTACATTAAATGATAAATATAAAATGGTTCTGCAGTAAGATTTCCAGTCACTCGGACATAGTGAAAGGATCGAGACGTGCAGAGTCGAGTTAAAGGATATTTTCACAAGTTATCGGAATCCCTGATATCTCGGTACCTTTAGTATATTCTACAACAGTATATTTCATAATTAATTTTTTTTAATTTTTTGTGTTTTGTTTTGAAATACATTATTATAATAACTGTGTTTTATTTGCCCTAGTTCCTGTATTTTTTTTTTATTTTGAACTGTTCAAATTTAAAATAAACATTTTGTCATACATATTTTTGATTTCAACATCTTGTTTTAAAAACTTTTGATGTGTTGTTCGAAGTCGTAATTTATTTAAGGTGACTTTTTACATATAAATGAACACATACGAATGTGACTTTAGAATACATAGCAGGTACAAAGTACTTGTAAAAAATGTACGTTCGGTTCGTACCTAACGTACATTTTTTACAAAGTACGTAAAAAATGTACGTTAGGTATGAACCGAACGTACTGTTTTTTACAAGTACTTTGTACCTACTATATATGTTACAAATTTACTTATTTGTAGAGTAGTACCAACAATGTTGAACGGTGACTCTTACAATTAGTATGGTTCACATTATTAAATTATTACTGTCACCTCAATTACAGGTGTAAACTAAATTATGTGAGCAACTACATATTGTATGGATTGTAAATTATATTAAGAGACTAGAAATTTAAAAGATTCTACAAAATATTAAAAAATTTATGACGTTGTTATAAATTAACAATTTTGTTTTACGGCCTAGATCATTTTTGAAATTAATTGACGTTGTGAGTTCACGATTATTTAAAGTTTGGAATAAAAGTAAATGTAGTTCCGAAATTAAAAACAAAATACGTAACAAAATATTGTAGGTACTTAATACTAAGGGTGGTCAATTGTTGTCAACATAACAGCAAAGTGACATAAGTTGAAATTTTTAAGCTTAGTTTTAGCTTCGTGTGGTATGCTGGAAATATTTCGTGAAGTAAGTACTTAACCATATTACTTGAACTAACTTTACCTAATTCTTTGTACCTACTCGACACGAAGTATTAAAACTTAGCCTACGTTACAGTAGGTATTAAGTATGAAGTAAATACTTAGTATTTTCTCTATTTGAATACCCACTTATGAGAAATATACGATATATAAAAATAAAATTATTTTCTCAATTAGTTGGTAATTATAGATGTGTAGGTATCCTAATGTAAGTCTTAAAATTTCTGTTATATCTTCTTTACGTTAACATTGTTGTAAATAAATACATATAAAAACATAAAGGGAAAAGAAAATTTTCTACACCATTACGTTATTTATTACACGTACAAAATATTGTATATCAACAAAATAAACATTTTACAACAATAAGAAAAATAATATACCTAATTATATAATTCGTTAGTAGATCATTTTAAAGATCACCTATATTAAATATATTACCTAACTATATAATATCTTTAAGAAAGCTACGAAATTTTGCACGATTTTCGGATCGATTTACAGAATACGGCATGCGTAGAGCCAATTCTTCCCTGCCTCACACTACTTAATTGAATGGTTTGTAACATTTAAAATTACAGACCACTATGACATTTGGTTCTGGAGTTAAGGTACAAGATTCCAAAATATGCTTCATACTAGATGATAACCCATACATTTTTCAATTAATTTTGCATCATTAGTTAATCTCTGTTTCATTACAGAGACATAAGTTACTGCAAACGATTTTTTTTCGAGGCCTTGTGATTGGTAATACGGATTTGCGTAACTACATTAAAGACGGGGTAACGTCTAGGCATTGGCGCTGTAACAAATGAAGTTCTCCTCGTCGATCAAGCGGTAGATGTCGCTCCTGTACATGACAAGGTCGTCCAGGAACTTCTGGCTGCTGTCGTTGTGGACCTTGGTAAACACGGGCGGCAGAGGCGAGGCGCCACTCTCCAGCGAAAGAGAAATGTAGTAGTCGGCCTGCGCAAGTGCGTCACTCACAATATCATAGAACAGATATCAATAGGGTTGTAGAATTATGAAGCCCTGGTCATTTTGTAACGTTTATTTTAAATACCTAACATATTTCAAATAAAACATAAAAACGGGATTTCACTTGAACTGTCTTTGAAAATAATAACTTGTATGTTTACATTACATCAACGTTGTAATTATGAGTACCTACTTTATTTTACTAAATAATTGACAGGTACGCGATGCCTCCTATACCTATAGGAATTTGCCTTGTAAAATCTGCTAGGTTAGAGAACCTTCTGTTAGGGTAGATAGGGAAAGTCGTGTCAGCATGAACATTCATAATTACGTATTCTCCCATCGATATCTTTTCTGTGATATTATTGAAACAAGTAGGTACGTAAGTTTAAAAAGGATAAACTACAGTCGCTGGGCTTTTATATGAAAGTACATGTTAATTCACTATTAATGTTTAGCCTGAGTTTAAAGAAGAAAATCTAATAAATGCTCTGTTAGTCCGATGGTTGGTATTAGTCCGTGTATTAATTGGGGGTTCTATATTCGAATTCCAGGCACGATTTTTAAAGTAATGTCGTATTAGAAATTAATTATCAATAACAGCTCAAATGGTGAAGAAAAATATCGTGAAGAGCACCAAGACCTTCATGCACAAGAGTTCTTAAATAAAGTTCTTAATTTTCTTTTTCTCGTTTTGAAAAATAAGTAGTTTTAAAAAGTCGATCACCATAATTAAGTCATTGAAAAAATTTAAAGCAACTTGCGCGCTCAAGAATTCTATCGGATCAAATTAATATTATTCTGTCACGAACAGGAAGTTGCCCTATAGTCTGATGACGTAGATAGTAATATTTTGCAATGAATACGCTTTCCTCTCCTTGTCACGGATTGTTTCCTTTTCTATGCGATTGGAATGAATGTAAAGTTCCGCAAAACAGAAATCTTGATGTACTTTCTACGACGTACGCCAATAAATAACCTCCTTGTATGGAATTATCCGCACTCTTTTTGTTCATGTTAGCCTTATATGACGGCATATATGTTTCCGGTTGTTCTTCCTAGGCTTTTGTATAAATTAAAACTTGAAACTAACTGATTAAAAAATCACCGGTAGGTACTCTATATAAAACAGAATGGTAAATTTATAAATTTTGGGCACCTACATGAAGGTTTATTAGAACATTCTCTGTTTCATTTGCTTAAAATGGAGTCCATTATGGATTCCATTTTAAGGTATTCAGTGGTTTAGCTATGTTACTCTATCTGAATTATTTTTAATTACCTAGATACTTATAAGACATCTGTTAGTGCTTATGGCTACGCTATTAGGTACCTGTATAATATCGGCGCATTAGTTTAATCTTTTCTTGCAATAAAATTAATTTCTAACATTGGCATTGCTTTTATTTAAAGCTCTTTATGGGAAATACACTCTCAAGAGCAAGGTACTCTTTGTCCAGGTAGTTTTCAAGTATTTACCGGTAACGTCTTTTAATAATTTAAAGTGAATTTCAGTGGTAGCTACCACATACATAGTGGTAATGCCTAGTTACTTACCAGGTAATGATAAACTACTCAAGTGCTTACCTGATCGGGCCCCATCATATGTGTCTGTCTTTTGGTAAAGCCTCGCGTCGCACGTTCTTTCTTTTCATCTTCCCAGTGTTTCGTCATCTCTTCAGAAGAAGGCAGCTTAAAGGTTTTATTTATTGACTGGACGTAGTAGCGCACCTGTAACACAATATAGTTTTATTATATTAGTATGTAGGTATTTTTTTAAAATTAGTTGTCCAGAGGATCACCGTTACGGTCTTATCAATGAAAAATGTTATTAATTCGTTTAAAGTAATGTAGGGTGTAGTTGAGGAACATGAACAAAATGTTTTTTCTAATGCTTATTCATGTTGCTCAACACACTGCACCTAGTTCATAATGGGTATTCATGCGCGTAGATTCCTGAATCGATTCACATATTTGTAATTTCTAATTTGGAATAAATAGTCTTATCGATGTAGGTGTCTAGTATCTAATTAGTTTTTGAAAGCCTTTTCAATTTTTAAATAAACTTAAGAGTTTGTATACATATATCGATAAATAATACAAACATACCTGCAGATCAAACATAGAGAAGGCACACACGTAGTATGGTACACCGATGAAACACATGCTCGGATGATTGATGTTGACTAGGTGCTTGTACAGCGGCTCCACGCAGTTGTCATCCACCGCCACGTCGCACGACTCGTGGAGGAATGGGAAATTGTACAGGTACCCTGGGCACATGTTAAAAAATTATTCGTTAGGGAACAAATGACAAACAAACAACAAAATTAAATCAATTTTGTTCACATGTGCACAATATAATTAGGTAGGTATATTACATTTGAAGAACCTGATATATTTCAGACAGGACATAATAATCCTTTTCATGTTGTCTATTTCTCTGTAGATATAATATGGGCCAATGTTAAATTCGCAGTCTTATTTGTCTCCTTTGTCTTGATAATTGCAAATTGATTGTTAAATTATGTAGGTTTTGTATTATATATAGTTAAAAACTTACCGGTGCATAGAAAAACAACATCTATTTCTTCCTGGCTGCCGTCCTGGAATACCGCAGTGCTGCCATCTAGGCGCACCACATCTGGTTTCTGGATCAAGTTGTCCGGGAACACGGTCTTGGGCTGCTCTTTTAAGTGGTGGCTAAGTATGACCCTCGTGGTGACGCTGGTGATCTCCAGAGCTATATCCATCCCAGAAGGTCCGGCTCCGATTACCAGCACCCTCTTACCAGAAAATATTTCAGGTACCCGATAGTCATGACTGTGTAAAACATCGCCTGTAATAAAATAATATTATTTTCTCTTTTCACAGCTACATCTAGGTACCTAGTTTCGATAACCTCTTCCTTCGGTGAAGGAAGTCGGTTAATAAAAATGAAGTTTTCTGAAAGGGTTATTTATATTTATTTCTACTATTTTTATCTACGAAGCATGAACTTTTGTAATGTTAGTATTAGATACACATGAGTTTACCGGAGTAAAATATTACAATCTTATGAAGACATTTATGAAGTACCTTGGAAATTCTTCAGCCCTGGTATATTCGGTATGAACGGCGTGTTGTAATGACCGTTGCATACGAACACGTAATCATATTCTTTTGTTTCCGAAACACCATTATTGAGGTTTTTATAGGTCACGTCCCATAACTCTCCCGAGGGCCCTTGTTTAGGTATCACTAGTTGCACGTGGTGTTTAAACTGAAAATAACGAATTATTAATTTGTGTAGATAATTAGTTATTTAATTACTTACGAATAACAACGAGAATGATTTAAGTGTGTTAGACTGTGTCTGAACCGTTTAGGCAATATCGCAAATGTAACAATAATTTTGTGTCACATGTCGACAAATAACAAGTAGGTAATAATACAATAAAATCTGTGGTTAAATTAATTCCATTATATTTAGCGTGATTGAACTCACTTTGATATGTCGCGTGATGCCATGCTTGTCAGAATATAGCTGTAAAAAGGCTAGCATATCTTTAGCCGGCAGGTAGGATTTATCACTGTCTGGAATCGGGAAGTCGGGGAAACCCATAATTTCCTTCGGCAGGTTGGTCCTGGAATAAATAACATACGAATGTCTCCCTTAATTTGTTATGTATACTTAAAATTTGTTGGAATGTTTTTTAAGAAATTATTTTTGCGATGTGCTTTTTTATGCCTTCATTTATGTGTCAAGTATCAAACGATCTGATCAAAATATCATGAATTGCAGGAAGTGTACATAGTATATTTCTAGAACGAACGAAATGGTCCATAGACGTACTCTCGAACGAGCGCTATTGCCCTGATACCCTGTGACCTCGCGCATGTCGTAAACGTCTCGTACGTCGGAAAAATAATTAAAACTATAGATAATTTGACACGATCTTGAATTGATAAAATTATCCATTATGATCCCATTTAGCATTCTAGTACACGGAACTAGAATCAAAGTTGCCAATGACGTCAACTTTGTACTCAAAGATTGCATTGCATTTATTCATTAGTCGAACCTTACTTAATGTTGAAGATTCTGATAATGTGTATATAGGAACATAGTACACACTAGTCAGCGACATCACATCTTCATTTTCTAAATTTCATTGTGATGCTTAAAGAATTTTCATTTTACATTTAAAACTTACCTTAAACTTTTATACATGCTAGTATGAATAGGCAGTCCAAAGTCGTCATATCCAACATTCTCCGTGTACACCCACGTACCGCCTAGCTGCGCGCCTTGTTCCAGCACGTCGACCTGCGCCACGCTCGGCTCTACCAGGAGATGTCGAGCCGAGCAGAGCCCAGCCGCCCCGGCACCGATTATGCACACACGAGCCATCTTGGAATGAACAGAGAGGTAATTATACTATCATAGCTATTACAAACAGAGATAGAGATACATAATATGAAAATCTCGCAATTCCCTGAAATAGATATATTATAGATATATGTATTTTATAACTTAGGTACACAAAGAAAACAAAGATTATTATAACTGTGTGTGTTTGTACTGAAAATAAGGCATGAGATAGAACCATTTTCTTCAGTAGAATGAATAGAGACAGGTATGAAGGATTTCACATTTTAAGTGGATAAAATGGTTACGTTCTCTTATCATGAAAATATAAGTTCGCTAGAAAGATAGAGAGGCAGCGGTGTTAACTTTTTTATATAATGGAGTAGCAAACGAGTATGCGGTCTACCTGATGGTTAGTAGCAACTGCCGTCCATGGACATTTGTGATCCACCCTAGGTAAGACTAGAATCCCAACTAAAGTCGACCAGAGATGCGTTGCTACCCCTGAGGACGAAGTTGGAATGCCTCGTTAAATTTATCTCCCTTATCACACCCTTCAAACCAGAAAACAGTAGCACTTAACACTGCTGTTATTGGGCAGAGATAAGTGTGACGGTGGTGCCTCCGGAGTCGAACTACAAAGGGTGTTACCACCTTTATAAACTGAATTTGTTAGTCCAATAGGATTAGGTGCACGTTTTCAAAGAATGGTCGGATGATGCAATTAGAAGACTATCTACACCTTCACGAACTCAAATTTATTTATATTTTACGAATGAATTTAGGGTGCCTGCATAATGAACTTGGAAATAACCTTCACTTGATAATGATAATGAATTTGCGGTTTAATAACTTGTTGAATATTTTGTTCAAAGACGCAAAAAATGACAATGTTAGCCATATTATGTTAATTTTTAAGAAGCTTTAACTATGACATAGTGAACCATTCTATTTTCATAAATTGCCTAAATATTTATTAATGTATAGGTATTAATTTTCTTATCAATGAGAAATAAAAGATACGTACAAAGTAACGCTACCTTATTTTGCTCTAAAATGTCATTAGCCTTATGTATCTTCGGGGGAGACAGACACAATAACAAAAATGTTTTGCAAATACGCTTAATTTTTCACGGATCACGGCCAACTTCCTACTAGTGCAGATAAAACGAGTCATCTAATTAATGTCAAGTGGCGATATGTTAGAACTTGGCAACCGTTATCTTGCATAATAATAATAATAGATTCTCTTGAATAATAATAGTAAATTATAAGTAGTTTATTATGTAATAAAGTTCGAGTATCGATTTACAAATACCGAACAAATCGATTGCTGGACCGCAAATAATTTTCTCTTTGAGTACAAACGCGATAATTTTATAAAACATAATTTATTTCCGTACTTTTTTGTTATAATTTTAGAAGTGACAAATACAGGATTTTCTGTTTTTGGAATACTAAATTTAACTTGGAATTCTAAAAAATTAACAGTCGTTATAAATCCTGTTTTGGCTAATCTCTGAAACAGCTCAACCGTTTGTCACGGGACTTATACCGGCAGATAGCTGATGTTAAAAGGACTTTTCATTTTAGAAAATGTATTAGAGTTTCGCGTCAAAAAAATATCATTAAATCTACCGCGCGCGCCTCACTGTATTAAATGAAGTAGTTTAAGGTAAGTAAAAAATATGACAGATCATACATACATACATTTACATTTTTAACAAACGCGGCTGAAACTGCAGGGCACAGCTAATGTCACATACAGATAATTACGCAAGTTATTTGTAATCCCTTCTACTTATTGACGTTTTAAAAACTAAAAATGAAGATAAAAAGTAAGTACGTTCAGACTAGTAACAAAGTAATCTGCTTATGTACCCAGTACCTATTAAGTTACACAGATTAGGTATTATATTTTAATATACATATATTGAATATTACTATAAATGCTTGTGAACAGTTATTAAGTTATCTATGACTTTTAACCCTTTCGTTACAAGGTTAGGTAGAGTCGGGTAGAGCTAAATCGTGGTTGAGTCGGTTCCGGTACATTCTTCTTATATGTACATTCAGTCAACTTTTGCAACTCTCTAATTAAGGCTTTATCACTTAGTAATTAAAAGGCGCAATTACAATGTTTGCTATCATAACGGCATATAGTTAGAAAGATAATTAACTCGTCCATTGAAAAATGGTTACAAGGAAAAGGAAATTACCATTTATTGAGTTACCATGTTTGGTTTGGAAATGTTACGCGAAGGTTGCCCTTTAACGCTAAAACTATTACAGTAGTAATATACTACAACAGTATATCCAAATAAAAAATATTACAAAATATATTTACTAATATTTTCCCGGATTTTGGGGCTAGGGGTTCGAATTTACTGTCGATTAGAAATTAGGTTTAGTAATCTGAGCACTATACTACATAATTTTATATTCATTTTAAGTCCATCCCAATGCTTCCAGAACTCGACCACAGATGCATTGCTGTCCCAAAGGACCAAGTTGGAATGCCTCGGATAAGTATGTTTCCCTTCAAATCAGAAGTGAGCAGCGCTTAACACTGCAAGCATCGCATCTGTGGCCGACTTCAGGTATGACTGCAATCAGGTGGATTGCATGCTCTCGCTTGGTTGTTATTTTAGTTACTTAACATAAAACAAGTACGTATATATTATCAGTTAAAAATATTGTAGCTTGAAACATAATATTATCGTAAAGGCGTTGTAAATCTATCTGTAGTACCTTAAGGTTGAAACTGTAAACAAAAACAAGCGTCGATTGCTACGTAAACAAGAAATTTTATGAGTGCAAAATTAATCGGTCATTTATCCGCAGCGGAGCAAGGCAGTAGGTCACACCTGATTGGATATTATATGTACTGAAATTTACTTTGCCGTATATGTACCTAATACTTGTTATTATTTTATTAAATTGTCTATATTATTAACCTTCTATCCTACTTTATTACAACAATATATTATTTGATGTTGGACGGTAGGCAAATAAAAACTATTAATCAAGATCATAGAGCTCGCAAAGTGTGAATTAGTAGACTTCATACGCCAAGTAGTAATTAATTTCTAATCCGTACAGAACTATGAAAAATGAGATATGCATTCCTGGGATACAAACCTCGGACTCCCCAATTAAAAGGCCGAGTTTTTAATTAAGCACTATGTTATTATTTGTTTTTACGAGACTTACGGGACTAGTACTTAGTTAAGTAAAAGAGATCGATTTTTTTAATTGTATTGAAGTAGCAAATGAGCATTCAGTCCACTTGATGGTAAGTGGCCACTGCCGCTCATGGACATCTGTAATGAACTCCAGATAAAAATATACTTCTACCTGAGTTTGACCATACATGCGCTGTTACCTCTGAGGGCTAAGTAGGAATGCCTCGGACGAGTAGGTTGCCTTACCTACACCCTTCAAATACAGCAGCACTTAACACTATTGTTATAGGTTCTACCACCTTTAAATTCTAATGAAACAGTAATGGACTTTTATCACTGTTAGAAAAAGTTCGACATAAATAAGCACAACCCACAACTAAAGTTAAAGATTCAGAAATAAATTGAGTGCTATTTATATAATTGGTATTCGAATATATTTTTTGAGCTACAATTTTAGTACAAATATGACAAATAGGTAGGTAGGTTCTTATTTACGAAAGATATATCAATTTTATAGTCAATAACCAATAATAGATAATAAGGACGTATAAGTTAGTTTACTAGAAATAATAAACAAGAGTATCAATCACAGTGGCCACTGATACGAAGCGAATTTATCCAGATTGCACTTAACATTCCTTTTATAAATCCGTAATCTGCGTATTGAACTCGTGTGCTAAGATTCGTCTGTTGTAAACAGTAAACAACGGTTTATTGCCCATTTTGTCAAGTAACTAAATTAAATATTTGGAGATACGCAGCGTGATAGTGGTTGAAACTCGGCCTTTCAATCGGGGGACTAAGGTTCACGTCCCAGGCACGACTGTGGGGTTTAAAAGTTATGTGTGTATTAACATTAAGGAAAACACCGCGAGGAAAATTACAGGACCAAAAGTTCTGTACTAAAAAAGTTCTCAAAAGTGTGTGAAGTGTATCAATTTGCACTTGGCCAGAGCGGTAGACTCTGCCTTAAACCCCTCTCACTCTGAAAGGAGAATCAGGCTTAAGGATAGCTGCGCATTTGCAGCCCAGTTCTAGTAGCACGTCCTGTTAGAAATTTATTAGATTATTTGGTATGCACTGACCGCTTGCCATCAATGTCCTGTGTGCTTGTTTTCTTATAGAATTTTCATAAAAAAAATAGAATCTAGACCTAGTGTACTGCACGGTGGCGTTATTGTGACACGACGATTACTAAACTATATGCGTCAAGCGGTCAGGATTTGAACTCGCGACCTCACAAACGAAGTCAAGGCGCCAACCACTGTGCTATACGATAAAAGGGCTACGATAAATATGTTTTTTAAGTTACTAAATCATCACTTGTAAGTATCAATGTAAAAATGCGGTCATTGACTGGATGAAACAGATATTGTAAATAGTGACACGGAACGTCTTTGCGATTGTACTAATATGACACGTAGTAAACTAATATCTATACAAAGTGTGTCATAGGCTTAGTTTTTTTTCACTACGTTTTATGTATAGCGTGCGTATTATTACTGTAGTAAGCGCGTGATATTGATAGTAATTCGCCTGTATTTTATTTACGCCATGTTCTTATTTTTCGAGCTATTATTATTAGGATTAAGTGTGATTACTTTTTAAACTTTGCTTATAGAATATCCGTCTATTTTTTAAGACTGAAGTACCAAACGAGCGTACCATTCAACTGTTGGTAAATGATCTATTTGACATTTGTAAACAACTCCATATAAAACAGGGGCAATATTACCTCAAGTTAATATTAGGAACACATGCGTTGAAATTTTTGTGGACCAAGATGATGCTCACCATTTGAATTTTAGGATGATTATTAGAATATTAATTTATGATCTTTAATAATTATAATTGACGTAAGTAATAATGTACTTGATTATAAATTTAATAATTGACTGAATTGTACTATTATATAATTTATTATATCAATGGATGTAATATAATGAACCCG
>DWRA01000646.1:0-22442 GCA_018250295.1 Spathilepia clonius | reverse complement strand
GGGGTCAACGCATCTGTGGTTGACTTCAGTTGGGATTCTGGTCTTATCTGGGGTGGATCACATATTCAACACACACACAATATTCTTGGCTATATTTCACTCACCAGGCCACGGTATTTACCGGAAGCACGCAAGACAAGTTCGTATTTCATTTTTAATTTTTACAAATATAAACTGTTTTAGGATTCTGTATCCGATTGCTAAAAAACGGAACCCTTAGAAGTTCACCCTGTCCATCTGTTCGACCGTCTGTTTGTATGCCACAACCATGCGGACCAATTTTTATGAATAAATTAAGTTGAAGTATGTTTAAATGCCAAAATAACAGCCTTTTATGGAATCCAGATAAAAGGAGATATAAATGGTAGGTTAGGTTCCTACATATAACAAAAAAATATTTTTTACTGTTTTTTTCACTGGCAGGTAGACGATTTTAGTGAGTAACTTGGGATCTATATAAAAAATCGGCGTAATATGTAGGTAATAGGTAACATTCAAATAACTCTAAAACGCAGAAATTCATAGGTGTTTTTAATAGGCATTTACATAATGGTCGAAGTAGTCACATAAACAACTGAAACTACCTTAGCACAGCACAGTAAATAATTGTAAGGACTGAATATATATCGGTTTATGTACATAGGTACTTCGCTTTGCACCACTCGTGCCATTTCCTCGTATTTCGTTTCCATGTTACATAAGTGGAGATTGGTCGAGACGCACTGCGTGAACGCTATGCTACCTTACATTACTAAATAAGTATATTAGCACAGATGTGTGACGACTTCACACTTTTAATAAGAAAGTGTTGGAACTTCGTCGGTAGACGGCGCCCCAGCTATAGCTATTTCTACTTCATCAGCAGGCTGTGTTCTGGTTTGAAAGGTATGGACATATGCATATCTAAACTTAGATGTGTGATAGATGCTGAAAGTCTTCTTATGTCATGTTCGTGACTGATTTCTCTCATTATTAGACTTAGAGCACGCTCCACTATGGTAGTCCAATCTTAATTTGTGCAATATTCATATGAGTATTACGAATTAGTCAATGGTTATACCTACAAGTTGTAAGTTTGAAATGCGCCAGTTGTCGACTTCACGAAGATCGCCTGACCTTTTTGTATGTGGTGACAGTTGTCCATCAGCTGCAAGGATAATATCAATACCAGGCAAACTGCTTCCTTGCTACCTTTTCAGTGATAAAAAGTAATAATACTAAATACCTTTTACTGTACATGAAGCAGTCATATCAATCCAAAATAGTACCTATTTATTTATCTGAAATTACTTCGTGCTTTAGTTTTAAAAAGTGACCTTCTTAACACGTTTCATTTTGTCACGTAATTTCATTTATTTGTTTAATATTACATCATGCCAGTTGCAACATTACTATTTAGAAGTAAAAGCCTGCGTGCAAAACAACTAGATTGATAAAGAGAACAATTTGATCAAGAATGGTAATTTTCTAGTAAAAAGACTACTGTTATTTTTAAGAACGGCTGAACCGATCTTGCAACGGCAGGACGGGAGCTACTTTGGCTGTTTGCGTGTGTACGAATTACATTATATATATTAACTGTAACATCATTGCATGTAACTAATTCATTACGTTATGTTGTGTTATGTTTGTTTTGTATCGCTTTAGGTCAAGGACGACGTGGTACGTTGAATCCGAGAAAGTCACTCATTGTTTTCATCAAACGTAAGTCAAGGTGATCGAGTTGGATTTAAATCACATGTTTAGGAGCAACAAATGGACATGTCTAAATTAAGAGGTCATTGCAATCCATCAATATATTTGATGAATTCAAATTCAATCGCTTTGCGAAAAGTGTTGCAAAAATTGTTTGAAACGCAATGGTGTATGAAAGGAATTTTAATGAGATTGCTACAGATAGGTACTGAAACTACGTTAGATTTTTTTCTTTTGTATCTATATATGTAGGTATATACGGCACAAACGTCTTGAATGAGACGAAAGTACTCATCATCTTATTTGGAAATAAGTGTGTGTGTTTGAAATGCTATCTGCAGAATGTTATCAATCTTACGTGGGACAACCATATAAATGAGGTATTTTTTTGTCATATTAAAAAAATATGATTATGCTGATAAAATAATTGTAAGTACCTACCTAATAGTCATAAAATACTTTATCAATTGAAGTCATTTTTAAAACTGATGTTCGCTAAACTTTACGATCTTTTAGCGGCCGTTATGCGCATACTAAATGAAAACTGGGGAAATATTTGAAAAGAGATTGTGATGTTAGGGTAGAGAAAACTATGAAGATGACTTGTATGTGGGACCATACTCCAGATGGTTCTTCAGACTTTCGACGCGACATTTTAACTCTCAAACCGCTTAACAACCATTTACGTAATATTTATATTGTTTCAAAAATAAGGCGCCAAATGCCACATCAGTAGGTTAATTAAGAAAACGTAAATATAAGGTGGCATTAAAGATATTTCATAAGCACTGACCGTGATTGTACTTCCGTCAGCTAACAAGAATATTTAATTGTGCGATACAAAAACATTAACAAGTTGTGAAAAGTAGCAACTTTGATTTAACGACTCATCACCAATTTAAGAGAGCACGAATTTAAATACAACATTTTACATAATACTTGCCAATAAATTTAAATTGAAAACCAAGGTATTCTGTATTCAAACACAGTTACGATTGAAAATTGCCATCTTAATCATGAAACTATGTTTTCTTGTAAGTAACGGGATTAAAATCCGGAGTTGGCATCCGCGTTTACAATTAGATATTACGACAGTTATGAGAACTTCCGGTAAAAAACTAGACGCTACTTGGTTCATTAATATAATATCTAAAATTACAATTATTGTCTTACATATTAAGAGTTCGTTGAAGATATGGATATTGGGTAGGTACAACTTTTAATTTAGTCTATTAAAGATATTCATATAATTAATGTATGTACGGTATCTTCATAGGCTCTTAAATTATTTACTTGGTAGGTAATTTGGTATAATTATATACACGAACTACTCTGTGCCTATGTGGTAGATATTATCCAAAGTAACAGGTAAAGCTTTGAAAATTGTTTTATGAATTACGCGCACTTACCGCTTTCTGCTTTAGCAAAGTAACCAAGTGCGCGAACCGACAATCTGCAATTAATGCTATATTTATGCGAAATAAAATTAAGCAAGCATTTACATACTTGACGCATTCTAATAAGCAGCGAGCCTCATGGTTTCTATTGAGATTTTCATTACACTTACTGTCGTATAAATGCATGATGGAAAGAACGTAATGAGCAATAAAGATAAAGATTTATGAACAGACAACTAAGTAGTTTAACTAATTGAACATAATCAGAAAAACTCAGACCAGATTATTATATTAAAGCTTGTTACAAATAATTAGATGACTATTTCAATGACAAAAAAATGTAAGTCATGTGATTTATAAATTAATATTATCATTTTTTTTAATATTAACATGTTTTATTTTTTACCTTAAACACTGGCACAAAATTTAATAGTTATATTCATTAAAAAAGTAAACATTATAAATCGAACGTAAGAAAAAACAAATGAATTCAGTAAGTCAGGGTGTTGTGTTTGTATTTTAATAAAATAGTTTGAAGTTTTAATAACGTTATGTGGCGAAGTGTTATCATAAAATTATAATATCGCAATACAGTAGGTACGTACTTTTACAATAAGTTTTTTCGTAATTATATTGAACTGTGCACGACTAATAAATATTTATTTTTAAAATTATATATTATTCATTACTATTTATGGTTAACATTAACTTTCATATTGAGTATAAAGATAGGCATGCCCGTACATACCTATTTAGATTATTCCTCTAAAATTTTATTAAAAATTTGTTAATGATTTCACGGAGATTATGTAGAATTACTATTACGCACAAGTAGCGAATGTTAATTAAAATTAAAATCATTCAAGGTTTGAGTTGAAATAAGTATAATTACTTTCATTTATTTGAATTTCTTTATATGGACATATACGTGTGTAAGTATTATGGGTCATTAAACGTGTCCAATTTCTAAAACCTTATAATAACTTATTATGTAGAGCGTATCATATTTCGTTACAAACTACGTATGTGTATTTTTTCATCGGATTATCATCAGGAATCGTGAAAGGTATATTTTTTATAATTATACCCAATTAAGTGATTATTTGGGTGGAAGATGAAGTTAAAAGCCAGGTTGACATGTTGTTAAAGGTTAAATTATTGATTGAGTGAAGTAATATTCCATTACGTAGGTATATAACTACATCCTTTTAATGAACCCTGTACCTACCGGTTTTTTGACAAGATTGGAAAAGTTGCATAATGTGCAACCATAGTAAAATTTACTTTAGTACAACGATGCGTTTTCATAATACTGGCGCGTAGCTATCGTAATCGAGGATTGTAGCACTCCATACAGGGATCGAATACAGAAACATCACCATTAGAACAATTTCGGCCTTGTAGAAGAAACATTCCAATAGGTTTGGAATCAAAATTATTTTATTTAAATTTATCTATACTTATAATAAATCTGTAGAGAGGTCAATTCTATACATGAAAAATATTACCAAAATAACTATCAGGGGGTGATTAGGGATCGATACTGTTGCCAAAGATGCAATCAGTAAAATTTTTGTCTGACTGTCTGTATAACCGTTATAGAAACAAAAACTACTCGACGGATTTCAACGAAACTCGGTACAATTATTTTTCATACTCCTGAGTTGGTTATAGTATACTTTTCATCACCCTACAATCAATAGGAGCAGAGCAGTGAAGGAAAATGTTGAGAAAACGGGAGAAGTTACTCCATTTTTTAAGCTTCCGTCCCGTGTGCGCGATTCGAAGATAGATACGAAGTTCGCCGGGTCAGCTAGTTATAAATATTTATATGCTGCAGTCACTTCTAACACCAGGTGGAAATACAGTGCAGTGCCCGATAACGATTACATAAATACGCAATATTTAGAAATAAATAAATAAATTACCATATATAACGCTTTCTACATTAGTACACACTAGCTTTCTTGTGTCGTGGGTACCAACCAACCCGTGGTCGCTGAAAAACTAATACATAAACACCCAGCCCAGAACTTAATCTCTGCGTGAGACTTGTGTGCTGACCGTTGCTCCACACTAAATGTGATCGTCAATCAGTTTATTCCATGATAGATTGTCTTGTCAGATTACCTTATAATACTTTAGAAATTCATCCGTGAAAGGAAAGTCAATTTGTCTTCAATATAATAGCGCTCTTAGGACTTGAGTACGGTATTCGAGCAATGCAAATTCTTATACGACAGTCTTAAACTTCCTGCCCGGCCTAATATCTACGAGTAATGCAAGACATAATAAAATCCAAATGCGGGAGTCGTTAAGGCTTTGAATCGTTCGCGGCTTGCACTTGAGCTGTGCGTGGGCTAGCATAAGGACGGCCAGTTTTAGCGGCCGGTTTGCGTACCTGTACGTGCGTCGAATTCGTTTCCAAGGCAAATGTTCGAATTTCAAAGGCTTCGCCGGACTTTATTTATGTAGGTCGTTAATTAACTAGTGTGCTTTGAAAAGCTCATTGTAAGATTCGCTCGCGAGAATTGCTAAAGCGTCGTATGCGAGGCGGATCGCAGATGCGGTTCCATTACGTGTCGTGGTGATAACACATCCAGTAAGAAAAGAACGTTAACGGTTCATTGAAATCGAAAGAGCGAACGCTGAGTGAACGCTTCTAGCTCGGAGTCCGAGGAACAGGTTCCGAAGCACATCCCAAGCGAGCCGCGAGTGCCGCGAGGTTGCCGCAGTTCTCCGCCGGCCGCTTATGTGCGTGCGCGTGCACATGTGTACAGGCGAACGACCGGAACGCGGGAAACGATCGCCGCGAACTCGTTTTTACACCTGCGGCGCCTATGACAACATATGATTTAATATCCAGTGTTCGCCCGCAGCCGCCGAATCGAGACTGTATTACGAAAGGACTCTGATCCCATCATGAACACTGCATCTTAGTGCGAATGAAGTGGTTGTGCTTGCTTATCCTAGTTTTTTGACAGAATGGTACAGTGTGGACTTATCTATTAATACATGTTTGTGGATCGAGGCCAGCACCATGGCTAGCTTCGAGGACCTCTCGTTCGACTGGTCGACGCTCTGCCAGGAGTGCCCTGAATGCTGGACCACCTCAGGTTAGTGACCTCACTGATACGCCTTTGAGCGATACGAATCGCGAACCGATGCTTTTTGTCGTTGATTCATGTTTTCTAAAGCTATTAGCAGTTAATCAGAATTTTAACAAGTATTAGATCATCGATCTTTTAACGATTACCCACGACGATCCGTCAATCTAATGCCAAATAATTTACAATTAGAAAATAAATGTGTATTATTGAAATTATTTAAAAAATTGTACCTCTTATATAATTTTGAAGGTACTTCGCTGTACTACTACAGAAGCATACAAAGAAAAGTAAACAAACACTCAGGCGCTGAATGAAATCTAAATATAACATTTAAATGTCTGTCTAGCCAGGGCGCAACCTGGAACACCTGGCTTGTTAACAATAGTAGTGGTTCTACGCCTACACAATCATTTTTACCTGAGCAAGTTCAAGGTTTTAAATTAGGAATGAGTCACAAACGGTTTTAAGTTATCTTCAAACTTAATACTTTCGTATTTGTGTGAATTTAGAAGACTTACTTATGCTCTGATCCTTAGGTACCAAATGATTTGATTAATATTTAAAATATATATTTTAATACAGAGAGTAATTAGTCTGTGTATAAAAAATATATTTCAATATAGATGAGTAAATCCTACTCAAATCCAAAAAAGGCGTTTATAGCATTTATGCACATGATGAGTGTGACTAAATACAACATATTTATTTTTGGCACCATATCTATTTTTTTTTTATTTAAAGCAATTTCTACGAAGACGAAGCACCCTTTCGTAGTAAAACGTCCCTTGTGTAAGATTGAAAACTTATGGTTTTATTTTGGGAACATATACCTTCCGATGATGATGTTTCTACTTAAGGTTATTAGAAAGCTAACAAAAGTGTTTCTCAAAATTTAATTTTCGTCATGATCGTTGTTGCAAGTGCGGGGTGAAAATAAGGTCGTCTCATTAAATTTATCTTCATTGCGATTATCAAAATGGTTATTTTATTAACTTTTGAAACCCATAAACAAATTATGTTAGGCAAACTGGATTGCCAATGCGACGTGGGAACGAGAAATGAAATATTGCGAGAATAAGCCGTTTTATCATTATAGTTTAAGGTTATCGTTTTACATAATCGCTTTAAATATCAATTTAATTTTAAAACTATTTACTTCGTAATTTTAGTACGTGTTTCCGTGAAGGCGTGTCATTGGAGGTGATTATTTTTTACAAGATAAGAAAACAATTACGATAGTTTGTATATATATTATATTCTTTGTTTTATTACTAATTGTCGCTTTAATAATGTTGATTTTAAATACTAACCTGAACCGGTATTAAAATAACGTTTTGAAATTGTTAATCTGCGATTTCCAAATGTTGCAATCTTAATTTGAGGTCACTCAGTTAAATCCGCAAATATATTTGTAAACTTATGAAAAGACGAGGGAAAATTTCCATCGTAAAAACCGAATCCAAAACCTTTTTACTTTAAACAAATTGTATATCTTTTATTTTAAAATATCTTCTGCCTAAAGATTGTCTGAGTAACCATTGGTTTACGCAATAAACTTTATTGTATTGTCTCTTCATGGGTATTACGTGACGAAAATGATATTTTTAAAACAGAAATGTAGTTAAGGATTATAACTATCACTTCAAAACGTGCTCGTATGAACAGCTATACCGATGTGTTTTTATTTTTATGTTTTTTGTGGACAAATATTGCGGGGATTTCAACAAAAAGAAATTGTATGTGATAACGAAACGACAGTGTTACGTGTGTCCTTAAGATGGTTACAAGCAATATTCTGAACCATTATTTTTACAACTTCACGCTACAATATGGTCACGCTTTCAGCTGTGTTGTACGGTCCAAGTCATAAGAATTATACGATTATATTAATTTGTTTCATAGCGCAACACTAGCGTTAGATAGGTAGTAGGAAAAAAAATCCTTAGATATTGGTTTAAAATTAAGTTCATTGTTTAGTTAGTTATTACTCACGCATTGCTATAATTTACATTTCTAAAATTTACTATACTTAGGTAATATCTAGTACCTAATTGTGATTACTTTCCTTTCTTAAATACTATTCCACTTGTCTCTTAGTATGTGAAGGATTAAAACGATAATCGTGCCTTCGTATGCCCATATTATTTTAGTGGAAAAATCTCAGCCATGTAAATTTATTCACAATATTTACTTCAATCTAAATAAAATTAGAAAATTTTTTTAATACGGGGGTGACGCCGATAATGAAATGCCATTTCCTTTGATTCGACGAAACATTCAGAGTTAACCAAATATCATTAAGTAATCCCTCATTTAGGTAGTATATATAAATAATTTCATATAGGTATACTTGAAGTACTTTATAAGATAGCGTATTCAACTCGCGATGTTCATTAACTTGAGGCTTTCACTGTTTTCCAAGACATTTACAAGAAGTAGGTAAGTGATTCTGTTGGTTTAACAATGAAATTTTATAGCAGTTTTATGTTTAAAATAATTCGACTCAATTATGCCTCCATTATTATTTCAGTAATTAATGAAAATTTACTATTAATATATTTATTTTTATATGAAAAACTAGATACGTTTTTGATATTTGAAATATGGATTAATGAATACTTTACAAAAATACTTTTATAATGAAAACAAAATAGAAAGATTGGAGTCAAATAAAATAGGATTTTATTAGAAATGTACACTAGATGTTATTAAGTATTAGCTCTCTGTTTATTTATATTTATGTGCGTAAATAAATAAGCGAAATAAAGAAAACAATTACATTCCAGTTGATCTCTAAAGAAAGCAGGGCGATCAGTAACATGATTTTTACCCAATGATTGCCATGTCCGATATAAATTTAGGGATTTTAAGTACGACAATTAGGTATAGCAATAGTGTTTTAGTAATGCTCGTAGATAAAACGTATCTAGAAGTTAGACTATCTCGACTCTTTCGAGTAAGTAACCTGCGGTCCTTGCTTTCCTTTCTATCAGCAACTTCGGTCAAAAGCTGCAGTCAAATTATGAAATCACTAGGTCATCTCCAAATATATTGAGCCTTCACGCTTCTTTATTAAGCAGACTAAATTCATTGCCGTTCAATTTCTTACATAATAATTAAGAAACCATGGTTTCACAATTCGATATGTAATCGATTAATTAGGTGTAAGGAAAGATAAATGTTTTGTTTATTGATTGCATCATTGTTAAATTCATTACAAGACTTGGTAGCGATTTGCAGATATCAATTTTTAAAACCATGATCTGATGAAGACTGATAATTGTATTAAATGAATGCATAAAATAAGAAGCGTTTATTGTAAGTTATTGATTATGTTTTTCGATGTATGACGTGACAATTTGACGGCTAAAAATATCGTAAAGCATATAACTGCTAAATTGTACGCTTTAAAATAGCAACTAAGTGTGAATGAAGAGGGCGCTAATTAAGTTATGCTAACATTCTTCGTTTTTAAAGAAAAGAAGAAAGTTTTTATTTATCTTGCTACTCTTTAAGTTGTTATAGCAATAGATTCGTATGGAACTACTAATGTGTTTTAGTTGTTATTTATAAAACTTGCGTTTTTTACAGTATGACACTTGACTTACCGTGATACACAGAAGGGGTTGAATGGAAATCTAGATGGAAACGAAATGAGAGGCATTAAAGCCTTGTTAGTTAATTTACGTGAAAGTTGGTGAATGAAAGAATAGATTCAGTTTATACGAGTATGTTTCGCGTTGCTAATTGACAGTCGCATTTCCTTTGTTCTACTCTGATTGATGCATCTGCAATACGCATCGCAGTGTATAGAATATAATAAAATATGTTAGATATTAAAATATGCGTTATGGAAAGTATACTACGTTGATGTACCTACCTACTACCTTTCCATAAAATAAACCTATTTTGTAAGTTATAGAATTAATACAATTGACTTGTTATTAGGTGGTCAACGACGCCTATACAATTCTTAACCCATTTTAGAATAGGACCAGTCACACTTGTAGGCGATGACAAATCTACCCTGAATTGGTCAATGTCGCAAAGCCCCTTGTATATCTTTCTAATAGTATGCCTTACCATTTGAACCAAATCATTACACAAAATCGTAATTGATGGTATAAGATAAATATAATACATAAGTATCTATCGGCTAAAACTATAATCTTCATTTTTGCTTAGTCGTATTCAGATAAAAATAAGTGTGGCGATGTTGCTCTCGTATAGGACCAATTAAAAACAATATAGGTATGTTACCCACGTTTAGGGCACATGTGTATGCAAAGTAGTGTAACGTACCGATTATAACAATTATATTGACTTCATAGAGTAAAAAACAAATAAGAACAAAAAATATAAGAATGTTACAAATTATACGTATTGTATTGAGTTGGAGATTTGCTGGAAGAATTGAATTAAGCAAGTCTTAGTGGATTTTATAAATCATTCAATTAATCCAATTAGTGTTCATTTGCCGTTGCAAATGGTTCTCATTTTATTTAATTGTTAGTTCACACGGAGTTCTCACGATTTTCGTTTAATTGGTGCATCCGTCTTTGACCCTAGAATCGCTTCGTGCGTTACAGCCTCTAATATTACAAATTACAGTTATTACAAATTACATACATTGTGTTTTTATAAGCGAACTTTGTTTATTCAACCCTAATTATTTAGTTTATTACACAACCTACTTTATTTTTGTTGATACAGGTGATATGCTCACATGTTGAAACTATGCGTAATTATAATTATAATGAAAGTCCATAATGTACAAAACTACTCTTATAAAAATTAAAGACAATCGAAATATACTACTGGATAGTAGGAGGCAGTGCGTTACGTAACTTAACAAAAGTTAACAAATAAACCCAAATGGTAGCAGTTTCAATTGACTCTTACGAGTTTGGTATTTGGCTTTCATATTTATTTTCTCAGAATACCTTTTATTACTGATTTCGTAAAAGGGGAGGTATTATGTTCCGTTGTATGTGTTTTTTGTCGCTAACATTTATCAGTAATTTTACACTTCACAACTTCAGCGTCTTAAATATTAATAGCACAAAAACATTTATATACCCAGCAACAACATAATATGAACATATTACTTTTTAATTATCATAACGTGACATAACTACACGTTTTACCGTGCAAATAAAATGTACGTATATTGTTCTTTATGGGTTTCCGTATAAAGTTAGCCCTATAATCGACTGGCAACACCTCGTGGTTTCACCCAACCATGATATACCTTCAACAGTTTTAATAAAATGGTAGGCGTGTGGTAGATTTTATGGTATTTAATTTGTACCACGGAGCCCCAGTACCTCTTCTAAAATATAAGTAGCCTAAGGTACTCATTATAACATTCACTATCTGCCACCGAAAGTCTGGTGAAAATCGGCCTAACCGTTTCGGAGACTGGTCTAAACATACAGACAGCGTAATATAAAAAAAAATTTTTTTTTTGTTATAAGTTCCGTATTAGGCATATACTTTCAAATGCATTTAGTAATATCAGTTACTTTGACATTAACACACAGACCGTTCAATTTTATTTATTTGTACACATTTATACATTTTACTTAATAGATTAAATTTAATGTTAGTTTACTGCTTAAGTTAATAAAACAGCTGGGTAAATATTCGCCTGGTGACTAACGTGTGGTCTAACTCATAGCTTTTGAAAGGTAACAAGTGTCACCTGAATATCAAGTAGGGCCGGTGGAACCGTTACAATGTTCCATGTATCCGAATTCTCGGCCTGAATATCTATGCTTGGTATTGATGAACGCAAACATGGTTCGAAGTAGTTGCGCATACTAAATATCTGCTAAATATTATTACGATTATTTATAGGAACTATACTCATGTAGGAATAGAACGTGAGATGAAGTATAAAAGTTACGTCGATAGGAATAGGGTTGTGAAGAAGGGAGAAAATATATTAAAGGTGTTTTTTATACGATGAATACAAATGACAAACGAGCATGCGTTCTAGGTGTTAAGTGGCAACTACCGCCAATAAACATTCGTAATCGACGTCAGATAAGATTAGAATCTCACTTGGGATCGGCCACAGATGCATTGGTACACCTGAGGACTAGGTTGGGAACCCCAGTTAAATATGTCTACCTTACCATAGACTTTAAACCAAAAGACGGTACGAATGTTAGGAAAGCTGCAATATTCAATACGTGCGCTCTACAATTTATAATTATGGTATACATTGGAATGTGAAAACATATATATAAAGTATAATATAGGTACGCAGTATACTACATATACAGTAGTAACCGCTATGGGAAATGCATGTGCTTAAGAGTTATAATTTATTTTTTAGTCAAGTAACGTGAGTGGGAGACTGTAGTTACATACAGTTTCGACGTGCCTATAATAGTGTCTTTTGAATCTTGCCCTGACGGAATAATGATCGTTTTTACATAGGTACCACTCTGATCTCTTAACGATCTCGTGAGAGTTTATTGCATACTACTACACCGGGTACCATCAATAAATAATTAGTAATCTAGTTTAAAAAAGAAGAATATACGTTGAAAACCATTTAGGTCCTAAGTTTAATTACGATCAATCTATCTTTCATCTCGCTTTGTCCATCCGTATTGTTTCATAAATAAGAAAAAAATATGTAAAACAATAAGTAACTGCTGAAATTTACCTTGACGATTATAAATTGAACTAATTTAATTAAAATAAATTTGACGGAAACTATTGAATTAACTTTAATAATTGGGGTAATCAAAATGAGTGTCTATCAATCTCTCTTCTAAACATAACTTTTATTAACGCGTTTTTTTATTATTTGCTTAATATGTTATTTGTGTTTTAACAAGCATACTTATAATGCAATATTTATATTGTATCAATCAATATTTATATCAATATAATCACTAGAAAATACAATGTCTTATATCGTAAATAATTATAACTGAATAATTTCCAATATTGATCTATCGCTCGTTATAACCTTCTATAAATAACGCATCATATTAGTAATTCATATTTATAGACTATAATTAAAATAGCCTCTACATTGTTCATAAAATGTAATTAAAATTTTATAGCATGTGTTGAAAGAAATTACTTTGTAATACCTGTATCTCGTCATCAAACTAAAACACATACTTAATTTAAATTACGACAATTATTACTTCGATTTTCTATTTTATTTCATGTACATAGGTATGTGTTCGGAACAGCTAAATGGTTTTTATAGTAAAGAAGTCATAAAAGGTAGGAAGGAGTTAGTTACTAATGGATAAACGAATGCACTCTATATTTAATATCACGTTTCGAGGATAGTACATGAAAATACATTTTACAACAATTTTTTAGCCGTATCACACCTATTTTCCTTAACAGATGTTTAGCACGTTTAATACAATTGAATTATATAGCTACGAATATAATTATTATTTTAACATTCTCACCAGCGATTCTTTACTATTTAGATTATGGGGCCAAATTTAATGATGGCATACTTATTATATTGTATTGATAATAATCTTCAGGTCAGAAGAACAATGACCGGAGATTGGTATCGCGCTACATCGGACGGGTTTGAAAAACGGAAGAAAATAGAAAACACGCTTGACTAGTATGTAGATAAAGCAAAATACATAATAAATTGCAAGTATTAAACGCAACGTCGAGCCGTAATTCTTTTTTATTCAAATTATAACAAAAACTGGACATCAGTAGCCGTTTGTAGCATAAACTGCTTATTTTATGCACTCGTAAAACATAACAATGAGACCTCGCTATAATGGTTTTATATCAGCTTCAGAAGGAGGGTAATGGTTTCCAAGTCTCTTCGTATATACTCGTGTACATCTCTATTTCTTTGGTTTGCTTTGTAGTATAAATGGTTTGATGGATTTTCATATTTATGAGGTGCCGTTATCGTTAAATTTGTATCTATCTCAGAAGTTGGATAAAGTTGTATTTTGATAGGCTGGCAGTTTTCTGTTTTGTTGAGCTATATTGAAGATTTTTTAATGTCTTGTTAATTGCACGCATTATCATGTCTATATTTACAAAATAATAAATGCGATCTCTTTAGATATAGATTATTATGTCTGTCTACGAACCTGAGTAATAGATAATATATAGAAAAGGTCCTCAGCCAAAGGTCTAGTATACTTGATGGAATGATTTGTAACCACACTAACAAGTACGCCCTTGCCGCACTCTAGCAGAAAAAGCACGCTCAACTACTAATAGGTAGAATTAGGTGAAGGCTACCTCAAGAGCTGTCACTAAGTAAACTGCTATTAAAAATGCTTTCTACACTTATAGACCATACTAAGACTTTCTATGACTTGCATAAAACGAGCACGTATATATACACTGTCTGATCAGGAATCAAACCCAGACTTCTCTATATGACAGATCGCTTTGATGTTTATAGTATCGTAAACCACTTGGAATGTATCACTACGGTTTATTGATATAAATACGATAATAAAATAAATAACATTTAACCGTAGTTAACTTATCTGTGCCTGCAAATAGCGGTTCGTCCAAATGAAGTCAGAGAGGCGGAATTGGGACAGATTGATTATATTATAAGATAGTCTTCAAAACGTAGAAACATCCTGACAATCTGATAAGCAAAGTTGAATAGAAGCTGGCAAAAATGACTGTGCAATTGCAAAATCATGCAGACAGCTTTCCTGCTTTTAGAAATGCCCAGTTCGTGATTCATAAGTTCCTTTTATCTAATAATATAATATTATAACGGAATATTGATATTAACAATAGAAATTGTCATTTATTAACCAGTCTGCAACATAAGGTCAACGCTTTGAATAGTAAGTTCATATTATGTAAAGCAAAAAAGTCGTAAATCGATCGTCAATTCAATAAACCGGCTGTTTATTTGGTTGGCGTGTAAACTTTATAGGGTTCCTTTGGAAAGGACTTAGTTGTGGGCTTATATTAATTTGTTTAGGTATTTTTAAATGTTGCGTGTGAAGTTTAACTTTCATGATTTCTATATTTATGTATTGTTTAGATAAATTAAAGTAAACTCGTGTTGGAAAACCTAGTAATCCAATTTTCACGTTATGCGTATTAGAACAAACAAAAAATCAAATTCATGAAACCTTTACTTAATTGTTCGATTTTTTTTAAAACATAGTCGTAGTATAACTATTGTCTTAATAAAGCTGTTAGTTTATTCAGGGTGGTAGCGTAGCAACCTATAAATCATTTCTGCGTTTAAAAAGTTTGCTAATAGTAGTCGAAGTAATAAAATATACGGATCCCACGAAATGAAATATTTTTAGCAAACGCACTAAGCAACAAACTTTATTGTGACCGTAATTGTTCAAATAAATTCGTTTCAAGTCATCTGTTGTTAAAAAACGTGTTACCAAATCATATAAAACTATTGTTAAGTTGCTTTTACCCGTAATGTGGGATAATGGTTCTAATTTGTACACGAAAACATAAGTACAAAACAGCTCCATCATTTTGTATTCCTTTCTCTCTTATTTAGATGAATTCTACAAGTAAACTATTTTTGTTGGCGCTTTCTGTCTATCTATCTAACAGTTTAATTATCTTTGTATCTAACAGTTTAATTTCAGTGTCTATTATTAGAGTAAATAATTTACATACCATTTACTTGTGAGAAAATTAATCTTAGTGTTGAATATGAAATAATCACAAGCTTAGTTTTAAGGTAATTTTTAGTTATAATTTCTGCTTCACCTCGCCAGTAAAATATATATTATAAGATTTCTAAAACAATTTAAGATACATTACTTTACATACATTACAACTGGAATGTTAGAGCTCTTCCTGGTTCAACTATGACTGCACAACCGCCTTATCTTTACTGCCTCAAGTTAGAGGTGTTTGCGTTATTATACTTTAGTATAATGGGGTTGCTAGAATCTGTGTGTGGGGATAGAGGGGAAGTCTGGTAGCCGCTTAGACATGAACTTTTCATCCTTGAAATGTTTTGTTTATTATTGACGATGCGCGTGGCGGTCACCATATCGGTCTGATACGCAGTGGGTTTCGGGTTCGATCTCCAGTCAGACAGATATCTGAATGATGAATTTAGATTTCTGTTCTGGGTCTGGGTGTTTGTGGAATCATCTTTGTGTGTGTCCATGGCACCCACGATACAGGGAATCCTAGTGTGGGGCTGTAAGTGTATAAAGCTTTAGCATTAATTTTAACTATTAATAAAATAATACCTAATTTGGATCCTTAAGTTAGAAACAGGTTACAGCTGTAGCCACGCCGCAATCCTTAGTGATAGAATCACGGCTGTGCCCGTCTTGGAGTAAGATATGCTATGTGAAATTGTTTAAAATAATAGTAATAACAACATAACAGCATGGACATCATACTCGTCTGTTATTTCTGCAGATCAAATGGGTACTTACACTTCATTTCAGAGATTCGTGTATTGTTTTAGGCGTTATTTTATACTTTAACGCGGTGTCGTATTTAAAAAAAAGGTACCCTGTTGTCATTGTTCGAGGGCTTTCAAAAGCACGTCCCATGAAATAAAGTTTTTTTTTGTGAAACTCGAGTCCATTCGTAAAACTCGTGAGATTCAAGGTTTGCATATGTGCGGTGGACCGTTGACTGGTGTGAAGCTGGGCGTGGTAAGAAACCACAAGGGGTCATTGCACTTGCAGGAGCTTATAAGGTGTTGTAGCTTGACGTATACATTTAGAAGTAACCTATAGATTAAATGGAACATTTTGAGATGTTCCTCCAATAAAATATTGAAATATGGAAATATTAAGATATCGTATTTTCGTGGTATGTAATCTATTCCGTTTGGTTTTATTTAGCTATTAAAACTCCATTTAATTAAAATCGAGAAAATTTTTATGTACACCAGTAACGGCTTGAATTTTGACCACTTACGCTCAAATCCGATTTTTAATGCCCTTCGAAATTGATGATCAAGGGCAGTACAAAATAAGTGTTATCATTATTCTGAGGAATATTCATTTGCCTCATTTGCCTACTGTAAAGATTCATAATTCGATTTTGACATTCACAATTATATATTTATAACATTCACAAGACCTAATCGTTGTTAATCCTATTTAATACATATTAAGTATATTCCTGAGTATTTTTATTTATATCAGATTCACTTCGGTACATACATTACCTTGGTATATACTGACGGCTGAATATTTTTATGGAATTTACAACTTTCGTCATCGCGTTACGAGCTGTGCGCACCGCAACTCGACTGGCATGTTCAGCAGTTATCTTTGCAATACTTGCAGTTTGTTGTAAGGTTAAAACTATTTTTAGTCGTCTACACCACACTTGTTTATCTTATAACCTAGATGTAGTTTGTTATGGTTCGCAGGCTGTAACGGGCAGATATAACGAGGTTGTTGAATCTGCTTCAGGAGTAGCATCGGATGTAATCGAAGTCAAATAGAACCTTTGTTCAACAACTGGAATGTTAGAACTCTTCTTGGTTCAATTGTAACAGCACTACTAATCTTGCCTTGCCTTATTATTACTAAATGCTATATGAATTTTGCCCTAAAATGGCAGTGTTACGCAGTGCTGTGTACTGATTTTGAAGGGTGTGGTAAGGAAGAATAGCTTATACGAGGCGTTTCAAGTTAGTCCTTTCCTTATGTCTCTGTGGAGTATATAACAGATGTCCAAGAGCTTAGTGGTCAGATACCATCCGGTTGACTGGATGTTCATTAGCTACTTGTATAATATAAAAAATCACAGCTTGGTATAGATCTTTCATACTGCCCCAGATCCTAATACGAAATTTAATACGAAAACACAATTTCTCAGACGTTTATAGTTGGTTACCAAGATTGCCGATTGCATAGATAATTTACTCAAATGAACTTTGCACTTACATTCCGAAACAAAATAATTGCCTACAAATGTAATCATGAATTTCCATTGTTTAAATGCCAACGCCATAGTAATTTAAATATTTTCTCATAGTGTCTCATTTTATTGTAATCAACCCTTCAGTTCTACTGTTCGATGTAGATTTTTTATATATTATGGAGTAGCAAACGAGCATGCAGTCCACCTGATGGTAAGTGACAACTGCCGCCCATGAACATTTGTGATCCACTCCAGATAAGACCAGAATCCCAATTGAAGTCGACCATAGATGCGTTGCTACCCTTGAGGACTAAGTTGGAATGCCTCGTTAAGTTTATCTTCCTAAAATATTTTTTATAGTAAAAAAATCTAAACTCATTAAATCTATCACACGCCCCATTCTATTAAAACGGCGAAAGTAAAAGTTTTTTTTCGTTTCCTCTTTTTTTCTAAATGTCTTACTTTTTCCTAAATTTTTTCGTTTTTATTTTTTTACTAAATGCGGTTGAAACTGCGTGGCGCAGCTAGTATTAACTAAGAACAGTTTGTTTCCCAGGCCCGTCTAGTCAGAGAACTGGAGAGATCTGAGAAGGCGGAACTAGTTAAGAGGGAGAAGGAAGCGCGGAGCCAGCAACTTCTAGAGGTAAATATCACTCAGTACTAACTTTGGAATATGTTGGGATGTGTCATAGAACATAACTGTCTTTGTAAATTTTTGTGTCTGTCTTAGATATTATGTACGTCTAGATGAAACGTCGCGACGCAAATGAGTCGTAAAACTTGTTTATTTTAATAGATTTTCGATAGATTAACGCTCCATATTAATAATCAATCTATTTTGATTTTGTACTTACCGAATCTGTAACCGAGGTATGCTACTATTGCACTTTGTCGAACGTTTTTTTGTGCATAATTAAAACCGCAAAGACCACCTCGATACAATGGTAAATGATGCAAGTTCTGTGATAAATAGTTTGGATAATAGTCACTTTCTAGTCTAGTCTATCAAAAACGTGTTCGAAGTAAGATGCCGCGTATTTTTTCCGTCCTGTAAAACTTGTGTTTTGGCGCGTAATATCTTACACCTCTGAGGTACAGAAATATTGAAATTTATATTCTTCAACATATTGCGCCATAGTCTCCCGCGCTGGCCAAGTGCGAATTGGTAGACTTCATACAGCACGTTAAGAAATCTAATCGTTTTAAAGATGTCTCATGTGTAGGTTTCCTCGTGATGAAAAATCGGAGGTACATACCTGGGTTTGCACCACGGACCCCTCGATTGAGAGTCCGAATTTCCACCACTAGACTATCAATTACGATCTTTGGTAGGCAAAAATTAGATAGATTGATTATTAATTACGGAGATCTTTATGGATGTCGAATGCTCGATTCAGCTGTCTAGACATATGAAATATCTTTGGTTTTTAGTAGTCGGTTTCCATGTTGTAGTTAAGAAATAATAAATAAAAGAAAAACGTATTTTTTTTTAATATTTAAAACTTGGTCATATTTAATACTTATTCATACATATATAATAATATAATTGATAATGTGAAACAAAGGAATTAATTTGCGAATCATTTTGGAAGTTGTACTTCTTTTGAGGTGTTTGGGAAGAATAAAAAGTGTTTTCTTTTTTTGCAAAACTGACAGAAAAAGTAGACACCATGAAGTTAGCTATAGTATTGCAAGTTTTGCAGAAAATATATTTTTAGGTATAAGACGCGAGTTACGTGCCGTGTCGTGTCATTTTGTACACAATAATTTTGTAATATATATATTTTTTGTAATAGTTTCACTTGCGTGTATACATATTGGTACACGCTCTCTTTTTTCATTAAATATGCCAAAGAAGTATAACTTCTGAAGTGTGTACATAAGTACGTATACGTTTTTATCATTTAAAATATATAGAAAGTACTTAGAAGTACAAGAAAGTATAACCACGTACATGTGCAATACTTACAAAATACTTAACATACCAAATTTGTATATGATATGAATTAATAATTTAACTTTATTCATATTTAATTAACCTAAATGTGAAGTATGGGAACGGTGAACTTAATACTACAGGCAAGCTTTATAAGGTGGTAGAACATTTTATGGTTCGACTCTGGCAGCACCGCCACACCTATTTCTGCCTGATAACAACAGCATTAAGGGCTGCTGTTTTAGTTTGAAGGGAGTAAGGGAGACATATGCCCATGGGCAGCAGTAGCCACTGACCATCCCGTGGACTGCATGCTTCTTGGTTACTTCAAAAACTCCAAAACTATTTTCTATTATAAATATTTCGTCACATTTTTTTTTTTTTTGAAACAACAATTATATTGTTTCATTATAAATATATAGAAGTCGAATTACGTCATAAAATAACTGTAACATGGAAACGAATATATTATCTGTATATTTATGTTCTTTTTTTAAAAACGTGTGCTTGTGTTTGTTTTATTTTATTATCAATTTGATGCTTGGCAACATTGTGCTCACATTCGTATCATGTAGACTCAAAAGCAAAAAGGGACTTTATGGGTACTAGAATAGAGATCGAAATCTCTTTTTGCTTTTCCCGTAGACAGCGGTGGAACTCTTAGCTTTTAGTTGGTAGTTTGTGTGTCTTGTACTGGTATTATTTTTATTTATATATATACATATATATGTAAAACTTATTCTATCTGGGCTGTATGTCTAACTTAACACACGAAACTTGACAATGTTGTCAAAATCCAATTGATAATAAGTTGAGGAGTTATGTATTAACGAGTGCATTCGAAACAGCATATCAACAAGAATCGAACACAACTAACGATCGAGCCTCTGCCCTCCGTACCGAGGAGTGCGGACAGCGAATGGAAAATACCCGATATCGTAATGGGCCCGGCCACTAAGACCCAGAAGGACAGAACCATGCCGCCGATAAGCCTCTCACTCATACCAGTCAGCGGGCCAATGGGTGCGAAAGAGAACTCGCCGATCAAAACGCTCAGTTTCGACCAGTCCGGCTGGAAGGAAGACGTTGAGGAATACAACGCGTTGGACAAGATGAAAGATTTCGCCGAGAAAGCCGCGTTCGATCTGCCGAAACGCAACGATAAATACTATGACTTCACGTTGATGAAGGCGGCCGAAAAGAAGAAACCGCCCGATAAAGAGAATAATATAGAGAAATTGATCGATACGTACTCGCGGATAAGCGAATTCATAAACGGCTGCGATTGGTCCAAACTCGGCGACAAGAAGGCAGCAGACGACCCAAAGAGCATAGAGCAGAAGTATTTGGACGCGAAAAACGAATTTATGTCGCAGAATCTGATGCTGATGCCGAAAGAGGGTCAGAAGTCCGTTCTGAAGGACGTTATCGACTTGAGTGGAGACGATGAGAACATTCTCTCGGATATAATAGCTAAAAAGATCGGCAAGGGCACGTTTAGCGTTGGGAAGGACGGCGCTCTGTCCATATCCGTGCAGTCGTTCGCTAAGGACGCGTTGAGTCCGGTACGTCAGTTAATACGCACAAACTAACTTTCAATTCACTACTAACGGTCCTGTACAATGGTCACTAACTCCTACGGATATTACTAATGTTCTCGTTGTAACATCTAATATGCTTTACTTCGGTTGCAGGTGTTTCGTAAAACTATTTTGTATTGTTAGAGAATTATTTGGATTGAGATTGATGTTAAGGTTGGCCGCCTGGCTACCAGTGTTTGGAATATATAATATGATCCAACATATTCGAGAAGATTTATTGAAATTGGTCCAGTACAAAACAAACAAAGAAACAAACAGACATATAGACAGACAGACAGATAAACAGACAAACAAACAAAGAAAAAGACAAACTGTCTCTCTCTATAATATAAGTATAGATATATTATCTCTTGTTATTAATAAGACAAAAATCGTACAAGAATCGACAAATAATTTTTTTTAATAGTAATTTTAATAATAATTATCTAGTAATTAGGTAGATTAATGAAAAAGGGGCGTAAGCAGATATTGTCAGATTTCGATCTTTGACAGGCAAAAAAATCGATAAATTACACAGAACAAAGGATATTATTTTATTGACAGATTTTAAGAATAAAATCGTAACTATCATTATGGGTAGCCAATAGGGGGTCAACTTAAACAATATCATAATTATCTAAAATTAATTTTATTGGAGGCGATTTTATAAAGAAATATGTCGTGTTTATTTTTTGAGAGTAAATGCAATTTTTTGCCGCTAGAGAAGGTGGTAGAACCTTTTGTGGTTTGACTCGGGCGGTACCACCGCCACATCTGTTTCTACTTAACAATAATGAATTAGTACGTTGCTTTAACAAAAAAAAACATTTTTTTGAAAAAACTACGCGAT
>DWRA01000645.1:0-22443 GCA_018250295.1 Spathilepia clonius | reverse complement strand
GCAACGCATCTGTGGTCGACTTCAGTTGGGATTCTGGTCTTATCTGGGGTGGATCAGAAATGTCCATGGGCGGCAGTAGCCACTTAACATCAGGTGGACTGCATGCTGGTTTGCTACTCCACCATATAAACAAAAAAAAAAAAACTTTCGTAATTGGATGCATATATACATATCCGCTCTTAAGTATGTTTAAGATCAATAAATAATTTTAATTTATATATACTTACCATAGAAATAATAACACACCCTTCTACTACAAGTTTAAATGAATTTAAGACAGACAACAGTCTGTGATTTAATTATATCAACTTATTATCATCAACTATATTAAAATCTGTTTCAAATTCTGCCATTTTGTTTAATTTACTGAACTTGTTTTATAGTACCAATTTTTGAGACAGAAATTACTCAATTACAAAAACATTTTTTTTTTATACATTAGCAAAACCTTCATATCCTGATATAGAAAACAATAAACCCACACTACAATATATTTGTCAACTATAAACATTTACTAATGAATAATTTTAATTGCTTGTAACAAATTAAAAAGGAAGTCATAACTTACTAGAAATACAGTAACAACTAATCAAAGAAGAAACAATAGTGTCTGCAAATACGTAAGTAAGAAAATCACAAATAAATTATTGTGGGGAATTGACGTTAAACTGTAGGATGAAAAATAGACATCATTCAACGTAAGTATAATGTATTGTTTTATAAATAGTAACCGTTGCTTATAGGAAATAGGTATTTTTAATTTAATAATCACAGTTCTTCTTGACATCGGTGATAAATAGCAACACTTCGACTTCGTTTCATTAATATGTATATATTCTTATGTGTGAGTAAAACACCGATAAAATTGTAGATATTATATTCATATTCTCAGTAATTGAAATAACAAATATCTAAATACTTATCTTAATTCCAGTAGGTAAGTATAAATATATCTTGACGAACTTAAAGGTCAAGATATAATTCATAAACGAAAATTCGGTATCTATTCATTTTTACTAACAATAGCCAAGCATGACTTTAAATTGATTAACTTTATCAAAATGCCTTCAAAGATAAGCACATTCAGCTTAATCCAATACACTACTGACATTAAACCTTTAGTTTTTTATATTAAGTAATCAATCAACCTTCTGCCCGCTGAGTTCAGTTTGTCCCTCACTTAATTATTAGGAATACCTAACGGAATACTCTGATAGCAATATTGAGATAAAATCATGTTTAAATAATTAAGACAGTATTTTTCAGCAACAATAAACTAGCTGTATAAAGTATTATTTCATTTCACGATGTGTACGAGTAGATGATTAAATTGTAACAACAAACAATCTAAAGGAATAATAATAAACTAAAACATACCTGTGGCTAGACGACCTTACTGTAGAAACTGATGCCTTTACTCTACCACAAATAATCATACTACTTAGTCGCTTCAACACTAAAGCCACTTAGGATTATGTTATACTTTTAACATATTTCACGTTATGAACTTCACTTTTAGCGACTTGCCGAAATAAGAAGGCTAACTCAACTTAGCTCCCGTCTGGATCTACAAAATTACAATTTCAAAGTAGGAATGTCTGAACGGCGCGGTTTTAATGCAAAGTTCAAGATTTTTAGCAGTATTATTGTTTTATGGTTTGGTACAGACTTTAATATGCTCATAGAATACTCTAAATAATCATATGACTAGCTGTGACTAAATAATAAGCAAATTACAAGTTTATCACCTACGTCTCAATATCAGTAATTTATGAACAATAATAACCATTTTCTCGCCTCTATTTTGTTAAGAACAGTTTATAAAATTTGACGATTTTATGGTGGCCTACCTTTGTAACGATGAGATTGTTTTATTTTTCACGGAGAAAACACTAAATGGAATATTTCTTAGGTGCGAAACAATTGTTTCTCGTCCATCGTTATCACTGAACAAATGTCAAACCAAGTCGTTTATGCGCAGCTGCATTTTGCATTTCCATCTCAGGGATATATCTGTTCGTGTCACACACTATCAACCTCCTCGAGTTTATGCTATCCTAGTATTCTGGTTGCAATTTTATGCACTGTTGGCTTTGATAGGAGGAATTTGCACTTGCAAAATGCAACGCCGCATTGCTATTTCACGAATAATGCATCTGGATATGCACTAACAACAAAAAACTTATTTTAATACTTCTAACTAGTATTACGCGCATGCCCCGTTGGCGCACCTGTAAAACCTAGGGTTCAAAAGTACCGATAGCAAAAACATTTTACTAAATTGAAATAGCATCACTGATTAATCTATCACTTTTCATACTCGTAAATTCTGTACTGCCGTTGTCGTATTCCATACGTACTCATTATGTAATTTCGAAAAGATAAGAAAAGCGGCTCTGATATACAACGTCATCTATTTTTAAATTATGCAATCTGCTTATATGTTATTGTTGCATAATTGCGATGGTTATGTAAGAAACCGTCAGCAAAACTTAATTGAATTTTTAAATCTCAACAAATGTATACTATAACGTTTGTACAGATTCTACTTAAAAATATGTAACTTTTTAAATGATGTTTTTAAGGAAACGAAATAGTAAACGGGGTAGCAATCCACCAGATGGCAAGTGATTAGTGGTTATTATCCGTAGTAAATCACAAATAAGATTTAAACTATATCTAAGATCGGACACAGATAGGTACATTGCTTTCTCTGCGATTAACTTTAATCCAAGTATTTCTGCTTTAATCGGAACACGAAAAGCTCTACCACCTTTAAACCCTTTATTTTTTTTGACTTATAATATGAATACAAATCAATATATTATCGTGGACATACTTCATATTGTTAAGAGTGACTTCGACGGATTATTTGCTTTCTAAGTAGTCGTAACAAAATACTTTTTGCTGTAAAAAGATATATCCCCAAGAACCAGACGTTTGCTACTGACGGTACTTTTTGACATCTGCTCTGTATGCTTGTGGGGGAAAGGGAAGCACTGGACTCTGCTGATGCAGTCTAAATCAATACTCTGACCCGCCCATCGACTTCCGGTGGGCGTTTCCGTACAAATAGTGTGAAGTCGGTAGCATCCGTGGTTTACTCGGTGAAGTCCGTAGCACTAGCAAACTGTTCCTAACGTCAGTCTAGAAAATCTCTGGCTAGCTATGGGTTCCTGGTATTTTTTGCGCTAAAAAATTGCACCTTTGCGAATTGCTACAGCGCTATTCTCGTTATGAGTTGCATAGTACGACTCACTGCATTCAGTCTTCTAGGCCGTACACTTCCGCAAAAAATTTGCTTATTTTTATACTCATAACCACATCATAGGCATGGATAGACATGAAAACTAGTGAACACACTACATACACAAAAATCTAAAAAAAATTAAATCTAAACACATCAATTAGTTACTGCACTTGCATTCGGGTCAGGGTAAAAGATAAAAATATTGTGAGTGAAAATTTGTGCCTACTTTTCATTATTTTGTATGACCAACTGCAACTCGTTCGGCTTTTGTCATATTTCCGTGTGAAACAGAACCTTTGTATGACTTATAATACTTTTTTTTATAAATTAAGTTTTTTAACTTTAAAAAATAAAGGCACTGTTAGAAGTGTGTGAAATATTAAAAAAAAATCAAATATCAATTAAATTGGACATATTTGAACGCCTCTATTTTTCACGCGATTTGGATGACGTCCCAAAGTACGTTCTTTCAGGGATGCCCAAAAGTCTCTTGTATCGATATTTGGAAACGTAGCCGTAAATAGAATTCAATGCGTTGATGGTTAAAAATGTGGTTACAAGAGAGATTTGTCATCTTCAAACCACATTTACTCTTTTATGAAGATCACCTTAATGTACATATATTATATTATATTAGTATTTTGTATATTTAACGCAGTGTGAATTACTCACAAGTAAGGTTTTTCAGAGTGTTGAATTTAAACTTTGTTTTTAAGCTTTGATTTAATATACTGTCATTATAATAACATCTATTTTTAATAGATAGTCCAATTGTACTTTGACAAAACTAGTTTCAGTTATTGGTCATAGTAATTTCTAATATCACCGTATACCAAATCATACTTTAGAAATGGATAATGGAAAACATTATTTACACTTTTTCATATTTTTATGCAATTTAATGCAAACTAAATAAGCAAATAATGATTTAGCTGTAATATAAGTACCACATAGTATTCGTAATAACAAAACGAGTAGATTTAAATAGTAAAGATTTTTTTATAATTAAAGATTATCAACCAAAGTCCATGTTATCTAAAGCGGCGCGTCGGTGAACTGAAAATCAAATAAACAAGAAACATGTAAGTACAACAGCACGCAACCCCAGAGTTCACGCACATATGTTTTCTTGCGGTTCAGTCGATTTTTGGCCAAAATCGAAAATCCAACCAAATTTTTTGCAGATTTTCGATGCAGCTCATCTATTTAACTTTAGACGCAAAAAGAGGGAAGTTTTACGTTTAGCATGTTTGTCTACGGTATCGTATCTCCTAAACGAAGAACCGATTTTGATTTAACTATTTTTTCGTTTAAAACTAATTTAACTAACTAAATAATAATTATGATTAAAAGAAATATCTTTAACTGTGCGTTAATTTATATTTTTTGTCCTTGACTTTATTGGATTTTTATCATATTATTGTAGTAAATACATAGTTTGAGGAACTAAAGCTTCCGTTTTTCTGAGCTCTAAATTCATAAAGTAATACTCATAATTTGTCTTTAACTATATATAACAAATTACATACAACAAAAGCCAATTTTATAACTAGATAGTTAAATACACATAAAAAAATTAAATAAGAAGCAAAAATAGGCCAAACCGTTAAGCGAGTCTCGAGATTACTGAGACTGATATGTCAGCCTCAACACTGGCTGTACTTTATATTGTTAACTACCTATAGTATTTATAGTTTTATACGATAATTATTTTTTATACAATTATATTAATTTTATGATAAAATAGTAAGAATACCTCGCTTGATTATTTTTTCCTGCTCTTTAGATTACAATATAAAATAAGGTCAGCGCTGCTGCTGTCACAATCAAATCAGGATAAATTTTATTATTCAATATAATAAAAATAAAATAATTATGAAATAAAAATAATTGCCATTACTTAGACTACTCAATTTAAAAAAATCTTAGTGTATTTAGATAAATTAAAAATATAGTCACAATAATGGAGTATTACAACTCTTTTTGCCGTGTTTCGAAGGATTCTAAGTGTTAATAGACTACTATTTCTATTTCAATTTTATTAAATCGAAAATTGTTTAAAAAAGGGCTTGTATTTTATGAATAAGAATTTTCGCGCGAAAACGCATACTGTCATCCATGTTTGAGTAGTCATGCAATAAAACATAGACAGCATCCCAAAAATCTACTGCCTACTATCTAAGTGACGTCACATTGACACCAAAATAACTAATAGCGATTTAGACTTTTGAAGAATAGATAAATATAGTAAATTTGAAAATTGAATTGTAAAATGTATACTGTATTGTATGATATTTCTTATTTTCTTATTACTAAAAACTATTGTTAATTTGTACTTTTGCATTGTTTTCCTGACATGGTGCGTAGTGCCCTATGTACGTCTGAATCTATAATAACTATGCAGTCGGAAACGAAGTAAGTTAAGTATTATTTCCACAATTTAATTAATGAATATCCTGCAAATAATGCCATATTTACTTTTTCTAGCATAGCATAGATATTAGATGGATCTATGCTATATTTAAAGGGCGGGCGGCCTTCCACAGGTGTATGTATGTATGCAATGTAATGCATCGCAACAGCGAACATCTCTGCTAGAGTTCTGTGTCCCTAGTAATATGGTGTGATAAATGCTATGAGTTCATGGGCCTAAGAACCCATAGCGCCCGACTATAAAGGTAGTTGATACGATTCTACTACAATTATTATGTATCCTTAAAAATAAACATTAAAACACGAATTAAATAGTATTAACAATTAAAATGGGAATTGATTTTTTTCGTTTTTTCCCTGTATTCTTCTTTCTTTATTATTATTATTTGATGACAATACATTGCCAAACAAGTAATATTCATTCATACTTATATTGAGTTTACGAAAACCTGTCCATAATTATACTCTGGCATAAACAAAATTTGAATGATTATATATCTTGTACTCTGACAAATCTGCACTCATCTGATTATGGAGCTGGAAAATGACCACAGGATCTATGTTCTCGTAACTATAAACTATGTATGTATGTTAATACTGATAAGGTTGGTCTCAGTAAATATTTTATAGTTAGAAGTTCAGGTTTGGACGGTGGAATCTAAAGATGATATTTGGTTCTCTGGCTTGGTAAACCCGGCGTGTTTGAGCCTATTAAATTGATGTCGCCTTCATACCCTTAAACACAAAATCGAATCCTGCGATGGATCATTATATATATTCAGCGATCTAAGTCAAAATCAAAATCTTTCCATAACTTCTATAAAATTATACCATAGTTGGAAAAAAATACGGTCGGACTAAGTTTTAAAATTTACAAATCCAAGTAAGTTGCGAGTCCCTACAAATCACTTAAATCTTTCAGTTGCTGAAAAAAGCCCAATGTTATTTTGGTAAATAAACACTCGTAGGTATATTAAGCAAAAAATATTATGTAAAATGTTTGCGTGCCGGTACGAAATCCTTCACATCTTTTTTATAATTTATTACTTATTAAGCTTTGATTAATTATTATTAAACCATTTATAAGCTGTACTGAACAAGTAACTCTTAACTCAGTTTGATGTAGAATGAACTACGCTGCTTCTAAAAGAGATTTACACTTATCTGTAACTACATTTATTTCTTGTGGACTAATTGCACGTTAATAATGTACGCAAACAACAATGTTAGCAATGTTTACGCGGCATGATGTTGAGATATCTGTAACTTATACGATCCTAGTAGTAGAACAACACAATGTTGCACTGTTGATGCAGTTGTACACAAATGCACTACATTGTATGCGTGCAACGACTTTGCAGCAAATAAAATTAGCATCAGAGTCGACTTGTTTTATTTGACAACAACCAAAAATTTTATTTTTTAAAGTTATTATTTTGTATCAATTTTATTAATATATGAATTAAATAATTTGTTATTAAAGTTTATTGAATTATGAACCCGTTACTTATAAAAAATCCAAAAAAACGTATTTTTTATATTCGTTGTATTAATGACAAAGACAAAGACTTCATTGCGACCGCATGCGACGCCGAGCACATTTTCTCCATTTTTGTAGCCGAACTTTTTTGCCTGTAAACTTGTATTATTCTAATCGGTTCTATAATTTTCGTATGAGCCCATTGGGAAATTACATGGAAACTCCCATATTCGTCTATTATCAGTTCATAATATGTATGTATAACTGTGTAAATAAAGTCGATATCTACCTTTCACGGATATAATAATCAGTTCATCTGCCTAAGGCCATAACCTAATATTTTCAACAAAATACGTATGTGGGAAAATGCAGGCTAAAATAACTTATTTATATTTTTATTATTCCCTATTAAATTTTTTTTTCCCGGGGCTTTTTAACTCAGTCCCTGGAAGTAGCAATGAATATGTGCCTAAGATCATGTTGAACTCCAATCCTGCTTGAATTTGACTACTGATATATTATGGACTGGTGCTTTCCGTTTGCATTCGTTTGGTATATCGTTTGCTATGTGAGTTTTATGATAATAATAAGTTTGATACGTAATTACGTATACATATACTACGTACAGTGTATTTCCAACGCTCGTATGCACTGAAGAGGTAATTGGCGGACGCCTATTAGAATAGGACGAGGACGACAGTCGTTGACTGTACGTATTGTTGGCAGGCGACCGCATGCTGGTAATTGATAAATGAGGCATTACACAACACATGTTTACAAATATAATAAACGTAAAAGTATAAAATATGTTATACGTTTTGTGATCGAGACATAAAGCGCGCAGAGTCCTGCTTTGTATACATCTCAAACAACCTGTAATCTCTATATATAAAGTGATAATGTTAATATTGTAATATTTATCTATTTCCTGAAAATTTGCACACCCAGTATGGTAGAGCATAAGGACCTAATAATAATTTCAAGATCTTTGTCATTTTACTATGTTCTTGCAAATAAATGATTTGATTTGATTTGATTTGATCTGTAAAATTAGGTGATGGGCACAGTCGCGGGTCTGGTGGATGGCAGCTCCTGGCGTTAACAGGACACGTTGACGTTGGTCTCTGTAGTTATCCTTGGATAGTAATCATCAAAGCTTTTACAGGTGATAGACCCTTTTGTGACTCCGGTGGCACCACTGCCACATCTATTTCTGCCTAATAACAATAGTGTTAAGCGCTACTGTCTTCTGTTTTGAAGGGTATGGTAAGGGACACTTATTTTTCCGAAGCATACCAGCTTAGTCCTCGGGGCATGTTGCAACGCATTTGTGGTCGACCTCAGGTAGGATTCTAGTCTAATCTGGGTGGATTGTAAATGTCCATGGGGAACAATTGCCACTTACCATCAGATGAACTGCTTGCTCGTTTGCTAATCCGTTATATAAAAATCCTTGTAGGTGTTATAAGGGAAAAGTTGGAATGATTTTATTGGATAGTTTAGTTAATATTACTTTTGAACAAAACTTATTTATCTACCGGATCAATCTTATACAAAAATGTTTTTAGTTAGGTCAGGTCCAATAGGTCCAGTGGCCAGTGTTTACATTTAAAGAAAAAGGAATTTACTCCAACGTCATTAAACACTAAAAACTTTAAAAACCTACAACCTACAACGAACACGACGTAAACAGTGTCCAATATGTGCGTCAACGCAACTGGTTGAAGATCAAATATTGCATTATATCATATACCTTAGCCATACGATGTTTGCTCCAAATTAGCAGAAGCTATGTTATGGATTATTATATTAAAAACAGGGGTAGGTAGTGACACATCACCCATCCATCCCACTCCCCAATATCCCATCATCGCTCCATTCCTATATCAAGGAACTGTATTACAGCAATGAAAAAAATTGAAATGAATGCAGAAGTACTCAACCTATTCAAGTTATTAAAAGTCACGATTTTCCCGTTTCCGGAAAAATTGATAAAAAATGAAATTTTCAAGTAATAGAACCTGTATGAAAATTAACCCTGTACACTGTCGTTTGAATCGTTTCAATCAATTGAGGACTTGTGAAAAAATCTGTAAAAATACTCGTACGTTAAAAATTTTCTATAGCCAAACCTACCTACTTTCCTACCTACACAGTAGGTACTTTCCCCTTTTGCGTAGTCGGTAAAACATCCCAAGCCTCATAATATATACTACACCAACACATACTAGACCAGCATATTATTTATATGTTGATTCAATAAAATCCGTGAAATCAGGAAATACATATTAATTGTAAGTATATGTAGTTGTGTTTAATTCCATGTCATCAATATATATACATACTTATAACAATTTTAATAATATCATCAAATATATTGTACATCGTACTACAATTGCCAACGTTATTTGGGAAAAAAATGTGAGGAGCAAAAAACATGTGTATTTTGATCTTGAATGACCTACAACGATAATATGATTTTAGATGTATCCTATGTTTCAAGATAAAATTTAAATTTGCTAAGAAATTACATTGTGTGGTAAATATAATTTAAAATGAAAATATACAAAAAAGCAACTTTTTGTGACAACAATTCAAATACTTACTGTTACTTACAATCAACTGTGATTGTGTGTGAGACAACAAATTTTTAGCAAAAAATAAAACCGACTTTACCAACGTAAACTTTTTCCATTATACAAGTCATTTCATTCATCATTACTGCTTTCCATTCCTATGAGTTACATTATCGAATGATTATTTCATCATATTCGGATCACAAGGTAAACATTTTATTTTTTAAATCTCTTTAAGCAGTTTGAAATTGAGGCCAGACCATTCTATAAGATTTCAGATTAGGTAGCCATAGCCTTTAACGCCCCTTGGAAAATATCACTATGTAAATAGTGAAATATGAAACGCTTTAGTGACCCAAATAACAGAACTCATTAAAATTTCACTAGTGTTAATAACAAAGTACTAGAAAATGTATCATAAAATTTGTTAAAATTATTTACTTTCTACATCAAAAATTATTTATTTTCATACTTTTAAAAACAAATACTAACACAACAGTCTAAAAAGGGATATTTACATTATAAAAAAAATGATATAGACAAATTACCAAGTCTTTATTTACCAAAGCTACACAGATTGAAATAACATAGGTGTTGGCTAATTTGTAGAGTAATTTGCTTCACAATGACATATGTACATAATATGATAATACAAAAAGCTTCAAAAGTAAGATTATATTGTTTCATCTTAATTATTATAAATTTTTGTGGTGTTTTGTCACACGTACTGCTTTGTAAATAGAAATAAATATGGCTGAAATATTAAACGTCACAACATTGAGATTTGACAAAATACTACTACACAAATTCTAGTTAGCAAATACACAGATTTATTTTGATTAAAATACTTTAAGTGATCTATGCAACGAACAACACGAACTTCGAAACAAACGAAGGCGCTAAAACATGAACCAAAGCTATTGACAACAATGCAAGTCAATAGATTTCTTGTTTTATCTTATCGGCGATGTGGCGCATCGAACCTACAGATCATGTTTAATCTTCGGTGCCTTCTGCACCTGGAGTAGACAATTATGCTTCTGATTTTCTTCGTTTTCTTCGTTCTTATCGTCTTGATACGAGTCTCCTTACATCTGCAGCGCAACCACATAATCCTGGCAAAACCAGGTTTCATGTTCACGCCGGCATTGAATGTCACTCTCAAGCATTGTAGCATGGTATACTTCCTTAGAAAGGCAAACATTTTCAGGGATTTCGAAATTGAAGGCAATTTTTCAGATACAAAACGTTTTAGCCTCGCCTTCCTTTATCGATCTTACAACTGACACAATGAGTCCGTATCGAATATGTCACTGAATTCTTTATATCGTAGACTTCATTACGAGTTGTGTTTTGATTTAATACGGCTTCTGACCCCACACGCGACGGAGACTAGACACTTTACATAGTCTTCGACTGCTCATACAGTTCTAGTAGGATTTATCTACTTTGTTGCACCGTGAGCTTGCAAACACTGTCAATGAGTGCACAGATTCTATGTGCGGAGAGCGCATGTGTTGATTGATTTGCAAATGTTGACGTTTGCTATACTCCGCCCTCTGGTATATTTTGCCTCTCTGTCTGGTGTGCACTATAACATCTCCTCGGGAGTTCTGATTTCCACATAGCTGCGTGCACCAAAACCTGCAGGTAGATGAACTCTTAGGGACAGCGCATATTGTTGAAATCTACCAGCCGTTGCAGTTGCAAGTGTGCGGGTCCTAGAACTGCTCACGACTCCAGATATTATGTTCAATCATAAAAATTGTACAACATGATATGAATGCCAAACTATTCTAACTTCTAAAAAACAGAAATATACGCAAAATAACCCTTTTGAATATGCATTTTTCATCATGCTCGACACTCTTTAAGTTTAGATAAATATTTCAGATGTCCGTTCAGACTATGACGTACCTATCGCCAAATATCAAAATAAATTGGTTAAGTATAGAAAAAAAAAGTTATTGAATAAGTAAAAACGTGAAACTCTCGTAAATATTTGCAATTTAAAGCAAGTTGCACTTGCATAGAGATCGAACAATCGTTTAAGCTGTGCAACTCTACACTATCTGTCGGGTGACGTTGATGTTGTTGAAAGGCTAAAGCGATGAAACGGAGACGATACTCTTGTTGCATCACCTATCTTTGTCACTGATTTAATACCAAGTGTCCCATACCCGCCCATGTTCTGAGCAGGATGACGATATCTGCTAAGTATATGCTGCTAAATTAATCAATACTGCATTCGATGCCGGTATAAATATTTTCATAAAATTGTAACTGAAATGCAGTTTTTCAGGGAGCTTTGAATCAACTACAAATATTTTAGTCAAGCTGTATATAAGTTCTGAATTCAGGAAATACTCAAAATTCAAAATCTATTTAAATGTTTCCCTGAAATATAGGGCAGAATGTCTTTAATGCGTAACTATGTAATGTATTTGATTTAATGGATAATATCGAATTTAATGTAAATGTAATGCTTACTAAGATACTTAATGCATTTAATCTAATAAATTATAAGCTACGTAAATACGGCTTTACGTAGCTTTAAAGGCTTTAAGATCTCTTAAATGTTTGATAAATGCCCATATTCCTCCAGCTGGCTAAATTATTTTGAAATATTGGCGGGAAATAAAGACCAGGTGTCAGTGTTATCTCTGGTAACGGTGGTGTGAGGTGAAATTATGTTCCGTGAATCTACCAATAAATGCACTTCCACGCCTACTTCCTGTGACGACACCAAATGTGCGATAGATTCAGTAGACCTCCCTTTTACTCTTATGTCTAAGTCCAAAAGTGTCTTTTTAAAATAAATTTTATCTACACAAAATCATTTAATTAAATAATACGATAAATTTTATCCCATCCTTACAAAAAGTCAATAAAACATAAATATAGCAACAAAAATATTTTTTTAATGTTTTATTTGCCTCCATACGGAAGAAGTAGTGCTTATGGATAGATCCTACAATGTTCTGACGGCCTAGTAGCCCATTGCACTAAGAATGCACTCAGGAAGGACGAAAATCTAGCCAGTTAAGATAGAACTCCCCTTGCAGGATGCAGTTTGTTCAATGATATATTTATTGATACGAACCGACACACATATAAATGTTTAAGCGTTACTCGCGCTGAAAATTACGTGCAACGCCTTTTCCAGCGTTTGTTTATTTGATCTCGGCAACGGCACGCTTTGCGATGCGCTACAACGAGCAACGCTCAACGGCTTCTTGCGCCACCGAGCACCCCTATAACGCATTTACATCTACATGAGAGACACTGTAGTAAATAAGAATTATATCGTTATAATAAATAAATAAATTTTAAAATTGTATTGGTATTAAATAAAATTTTAATCTTGTTGAAATGAAAAAAAAATTAAAATAGTATAAACGTATTTATATCTTATGTAACATGAACACAGATACAAAGATCGTGCCTGGTACATTTTGAAATAAAAATAAAAGAATATTTACATAAATTTCGATAAAATGCTTCTTAATATTTTGTTAACCGCGATATTTCTGTTTTTAATTGCAACCATTTATGAATAGATATGAATTAAAATTGTCATATTTTCATTAAGTGTATTTTATTGTGTGTCGTAATTTAAACGATGCCATTAAATTTTACGTAACACCATTAAACGGGTGTTAAATTTATTTTATCCGACGTTTACAAACAACCCATCACGTCACGACGTACACTATGTACATATATTATTACTTTCACCAAAACGCTCATCATAAATGGAAATATTCTTATGTAGGAAACTCAGTGTTCCATCGAGGTCAAGCTGATTATCCTGAATAAAATGATCGTAGGTGGTTGTACCGCCTTCCCTGTACATTTTATCGCTTTAAAAAACAAAGTGAGTACGACAAATAAAATAAGAATTCTACCTTAGGTCGGTAACCGATGCTTTATTACCGTGGTGGTAGTCCTAAGTTAGACCGCCTCAGGTAAGTATATCTTCCTTAGCACACCCTTCAAATCGGAACACAGAAGGGCTTAATACTGCTTATATTAAGATTCCTATACGTATTTTAAATGTATTCCAACTTATGTACTCCTAGTACGAGATTCATACAATGTTGCAAGGCAGTTAGTTATCGATGCTTCAAAAGTGCAATACACGACTTGGAACACGTGGTTTCGTTACATGTGTGTAACATCACACATCAGTACACATGTATGTATGTAATTATCCAATCCGCATCTTGATCGCAAGGACATGTGCCGTTAGTGGTAGGAGAAAAATTTTAATTTTAGCGTTAAGAAATTAATATGAGTCATAATAAAATTATAATTTTCGTTAAAATTCTTAATCGAAGTCTCCAAGCGCAAACGAACCAAATATATTTTTATAACACATAGCTCCCGCAAAATTGATGAAACCAAACGATGAAAAATAGGATCCTCCGTTTTCATTATTATAAGGGTCAAAACAAATACAATTACTAAACAATTAAGATACTAAAAGAGTTAAATTTTCTTCATAACCATTCTGTATGTAGAGGTCTGGGACCGATTTTGTTAGGGAATAAATTTTATATCATATAAATAATGGCTAAGAATGGGCATGACTTCCATTTTTTTAATTATCTTACTAAATAAATCCGTTGAATATATTAATCCATGCTTTCAATTCAATAATCAATTTTGGAAAATGTATGTGTTTTATATCGTTATTTTATATCCTTATAGTTATATAGTATAGTATATAATTAATAAAAGAAGTAGTAATATTTTGTCGTGTAAATTGTACGGAGATGGAATAACTAAAAAACGAATATAAGTTATTCTTTAAATAGAATACCTATTTTCAAAGTGTCAGAGTTTTTGGCTAACCTCGTTCTCCCTTTTAGTGCATCTACAATATTCATGAATTATTTTCTCTATTGCTACTTTGGAACCCACGTTCTTTTTAGGACTAGGACTAGCATATTGATAAAAATATTTATTTTATATAATAGCAACATATTTTTTTATTTTTATATTAATATACATATAATACAGTTTCAAGTGTCTATCTATTACGGTTCGAAAGTTAGAGCCTATTAAAGACGGACACGCAGCGAAAACTTAGTAACAGGGTCTCATTTTTACTCTTTGGATAGCAGGAGATCAACCCAAGATTGGACATACATATTTTCTGATAATATTGATGATGAACAATGCAATACCGGTCGACAACCCGAGTAACCAACAAATAACTTATTACATGTGTTTCTTTTCTTTTTGTAACGGGCTCAAAGATGGATTATTCATGTATTTGACAATTTTAAAATGGTGCTTACTTTACCTATCTACATATTTTTGAAATAACGCCTGAGGTTTAGATTTATTAAGTAATTATCACCAGAAATCGATAATTACACTCGTGGGAACCTAGAGTCATTTTGTCCATAAATTTGAGGCATGGTAACAATTATTTTTTCAGTTACAAAATAAATAATCCTGAATGACAGCGCCTAGACTCATTTTTTTTAACTAAACTTTGCCGATTCAACTTTTAATTTTGGAATGTCAGCGTTGTAAGTAGGTAATATCCTTTAAATAAAGAATGTGAAAAAATTGCGAATTTTCTTTGAAGATGGTAGAACCTTTGCTAGTTTGACATCGGCGGCACTACCGCTACACTTCAATTGTCTTATAAAAACATTGTCAAACGCTGCTATATTACTTTGAAGGGTGTGGTACGACAGACATGACAGACAGACGTGACACGTTCCAACTTAATCCTCAGGGGTAACAACACATCTCTGGTCAACCTCAGGTAGGACCCTTACTTCACCTGGGGTTGATTATAAATGCCAATGTTAAGATGTTGACAGTGGCCAGTTTCCATCAGGTAGAAATATGCTTTATGCTCGTTTGTTACTTATATAGATAGAATAAAAACCCAAAAACTTATCTCTTTCCATTCCTGTAAATTACTAATACATATAATTACGTACTTTAAACACAACTGAAATACTACCCCCATTCCTGCTCCATGTCAGTAATGAAGTCGAAATCGACTGTAACTTGAGCACATGTCTAATTACTGCAGAGATCACTTAAGATCTAGTCACTTAAGTTCTAATCTTACCTTTTTGCTACATCAATTAAACATTTATAAGATTAATTACAACATTCACTTTACCTTTTATACAAAGTGAGAATGATCTCGTAATTGACCAAGTTTTTCTGTGTAACCAATCCTAATATTAATTAAATAATATCATATTTAATAGCCGTTAAAACATATTTTATTCGACGCTGCATGTAACTCGTTTGAGTCATGCAAAACTTGTCCGTGTGTGAGTTGTGACGCTTCAGCTGCATTGCATATCAAACGAGAAATCACATTTAAAAACTTCTACACTACATAATTCCCTGGTAGCAAACGACTACAATGTTGCACCGTTATCGGCAAAATTGCAATGACCGCTTCTTCGTCGGCGGTCAAATGACGTATGCGGTCGGCGGACGCTCCAATCTGAACTGTTTTATCTGTACAATTTTATTGATACAACCTTAAAACGTCATTTGCTGGTTATTCAGATTGTCTACCGGTGCTATTGATTCCATTGTTCAATATAATTAATTTATTTTCGAAAACATTTTGATATTAATATACCTATGTTTTATATATTCGTGCAAGACACCAATGTAACATATTTCATTGAGTAATTTAAATATTTTTGACTTTTTAACGTCAGCCTGTTATTGTTATACATATGAGTCGTTTTTCATAATGCTTCTCATTATGAAAAATAAGCCATAGATTACCACGCGTGAGCAAATGCGTTATAGTAAACTTTACTTATTTTAATTTTTTTTTATGGAACTCTTAAGTTTTATTCACCCTGCAATATTTTCATCCACTGTTTAGGAGACTAAACTAGGAGAGGAACTAAAACGCATTTGGCTTCAAAAAAACAGGTTCCCTAGATTCTAGCCTTAGATCTCCAGTGTAAAATCCCGAAATTCAAACCACTGAACTATCGCAGTTTTTTATTGCTTACATACGTAGGCATAAACTGTTTTTTACACTTTTGAATTCAATGAAAAAGGTGCACGATAAATATGCAATCACCTACCTAAGAGATACAAAGTAACATGTGACGGGGGACCGCGGAATAAATTGAGATTGCAATGCTGCAACGATACCTATATACAATATCCACTGAGTTCTGTTGCCCGGATACCGCAGGGTGCTAAATAGCCGTAGTATTGCACCCTATAGACTAATTTTATGGGGTTGTTCAAGTCATTAAACATCATAATATTTAATAATACCTTCTAAAATATAAAATGTGTTTTAATGATTTATGCTTAGAAAATTTAAATGAAATTCGATATTTTTTTGGGGTTATACTTCGGTTGACGTACCTAAACGTTAGGGGTTAGGGGTAACACACGAGTTAGAAATTAATTCACAGACCTACATATCGTCACGAGAGTATAACAAAATCAATTTCAACCAAGGATCAAGAAATATTTGGCGAGTACTGTAATATTTTTTCTTCTTTATTTTATTATCATTATGTTGTGAATATTGTAATAATAGTATTCAGTGTATCCTGCAGGGTTTATTTATATATTATAAAACTGTAATTGAATGTCAAATTTATTTAATGTTTAGTTATTTAACGTATTTTTAGCTCCGACGTAGAAGTCTTGCACTTACACGTACACGCGTTAATTTGAAAAGCGGAATTATTTCCTCAGAGAATGAAATTTGTTTTTATTTTAAACCACATCATAGTTGCAACATGCAGTATTATTATTATTGGGGCAGTTGTTATGAGGTTTCATCTCTTTTCCGGTCCTGATTTGATCTTGACTTTTAGATCTTGACCTAGTAAGAATTGCTTAATTAAGGTAATATATGTTATACCTTTAGTAAGGTAATAAATGTTTAATAAAGGCATAAAATAATGTGGTGGTGTATATTTCAAAATTTCTTCCCACTTCCCAGATCTTTGATTTTTCGAAACCTATTAAAGAATAATCGTCGCTTGTCTTAATAGTTTAAAATGAAAATAATAATAGATGAAGTAGTAACTGATTTACCACGGGACTAAGCGTCTTTATATAGTTAGCTTTACTTCTATTGTTCCAGCAGTAGGTTCGTAATTGATGATAACTATATTAATTATATCATTAAGAAACATACTCCAAAGAGATATATTAGCAAATGAAATGTTTTATCGAAGATTTAGTACATTGAAATAACTAAAGAAACTTATTTTATCACGTATCACGGTCTCTCAATCAAAGGGTCCGAAGTTCAATCCCTAGGCTATCCCTACCTCTGATTTTTCGAAGTTATTTGCGAATTAGAAATTAATTATAACTTGCTATAACGGCGAAGGAAAACACCATGAGGAAACTTGCACACTTGAGAATTTTATAGAGAAATAATTTTTAAAGATATACTATGGCATCACCCCAATCACTCTTAGAGTAGACCCTCGGCCAGCAGCAGGATAGTAATGGGTTGACGCTGATGTGACGCTGTTGTACAGAATGTACAATTCTGGTAGGAGGTAGTTACATTGTTGCAAGTCAAGACGACGAATTAAAGTAATAATGTAACCATGTGGGGCTGCATATGCGTGACATATCATACAGTTATATAGCATTATACAATGATGCTGGAGGTCCGGGATTAGACTTCCAAAAACGAACGTCAGATTTTTTGAAATTCAATGTGTGTTAGCAATTTATTATCATTAGCTTTAACGTGAAAATATTCTAAGAAAAATAATGCTTAAAAGTTTTCAAAGGTTAATCACCTGAACAGATTAACCATACTACGTAATTTGCAAGGAAGTATTTTAATGTACTTATATGTAACATGCAATTGCGATGAAATGTTATTGTAATATTTTTTTCTACATAAAGTTTTTTATCTAAATATAGGTACATTCATGAAATGAAAGTTTTGACCGCTGTGTGTTTAATTTTAATATCGTTTAAATAATTTCAAATACTTCCAAACCTCGTCTATAAGTATACAGAAACTTTTTAAAATATCTTTTTTTAATAATGTTGATCGTCCTTAGTTACCTACTTTTAAACTTTTAATGATTAAAAAGTGTTATTTTTCAAGAAGCAAATAGACATACTCTCTATTAAATAAGCGAAGTAGAAAATTTGTTGTTCAGTGGCCACTGTTGATTGTAGGCCACACTAACCAACTCCAAATGAAATTCCTATTCTATCTGTTCTCCTACTAAACATCAACAGCAAAGACTTTACTAAGAGTGTAGACTAAAGATGGTAGAGTAACATACTTATCCGAGGCATGCACACTTAGTCCTCGGGGTAGCAACGCACCTGTGGTTAACCTCAGGTAGGACTACCATCTTATCTGTAGTAGATTACATACGTCCATAGGCGGCAGTGGTCACTTACCATCGGATGGATTGAATGCTCATTTGCTACTTCCAGCATCATAAAAAGATGATAGAGTATGAATTTGGTTTGACGGGTGTGGGGTAAGGATGGCGACGTTTTAATGATGTATTCCAAATTAGGTGTCAGAATTTGCAACACAATTGTGGCCGATCCCTCGTAGCCGATCAATCGAAGCATTTTATATTAGAATGTAACATACATGCTTCGTTACATAGTTATACATATATGTATAAGTATATGCTTTAGTGACAAAATTATAATTTTGCTACTAAAGCGTTTCATGTAACTCGCTCGACCGCATCACACATACATACTCGTAAAAGAGATGTAACCTAGAAAAATATTTGAGTTAAGACCTACAAATTGTCCTGGCCATGACCTAATAACATAAATAGTCTTAAATAAGGTTAAATCCTTTTTTATACTGTTTAGTATAGTATAGTACCAGAGCATGAGTGTAACGTGCAAGGGGTCTATTTAAAATTACCAGATAAACATGCACTGCAAAAATTATTACAATTGCATCGGGCGTCACGTATTTTAGATTCGAATGACGTCAGCAGACCGGCTATTATGCATGTGTTTTCACTGTCTGGCATTTTATTGTGTATCTATCGAGTTTTGAATATTTTACGACTGGTTCCTAGATGTGAGTTTTGATACAACGAATTTTATTACGAATTTGTTTCGCAATAAGCAATAATGTCGCAAATAATTTGACTCTTAAGGTTATCCAAAGGCTTTGAGTGCAACAATATTAATTTAAAATTATTAAGAATTGCAAAAACCAATCTACTGTACAAATTCAAAATGAAGTGAAATTTTATGTTCTAATTATTTCTACAACTGTGCTTCATATTATTGAATTTATGTAATTTTATTCTTGAGGTAACCACAAAAAATTTTAGCACACACCGAACACAATATGTGACGATATTTCAAGTATTTTCCTTTAATTTTTAATCACAATTTTACGTCATTATTTTAAATTGCTACAGCACCGATGCCGTTCACCGAACGTCCATATGGTCAAATACTGATAAATAAAATAGTAATATATATTTTTCCTACGTGTCGACATACGTGTGCACTGATCTCCACTTCGTGATGCACTGGTCCAGCTCCGCCCTACGTATGATACGTAGAAACGCCCCATACACTGTCGCTTGCATAGTTATCTCCGAGATATGATACCCTGGTACCCACGATGCAGTCGAATAGGTGTAGCAACATTGTAGCTTGCATGTAGCAAGCGATGCAACAGCATTATAATGGACATAAAAATAATTGAGACAGAACGTAATCAGTTATCGCTTGGCTTATTGACTCGAGATTACTAAAACAACAATAAATCGACTGAATTTATTTTACTTTTTACCGTATTTTATATAAGAATGCATCGGGCATGCACTGGCTTATTTAGATTACATAGATGGTGTTGACAAAATAATATTTATTGTATTATGTAACGGTGAATGATGAAAATAAATGTTAAATAATAATTTTAAAAATATTTCATATGTCATTACACTTATTATATTTCTTATAATAAGACTGCAACTTATTATAATAATATTGGTATTGTACTGTTGTACAGTGCACTAATCTCAAGAACATTTTTAAACTTATGCATTGATTTACAACAAAGAATAGAAAATACATTTTTTTCGTTAGTTATGTCGTTATTATCCAATTTATTAAATACAGTGTGCACCGAGGTAGTTATGTGCTACATTTTCTAGGGCAGTTGAAATTCTAAACAGGTTTGATCCGTATATTTGTTAGTTATTTAGCCTACGATTGTCTCGAAGGTTGACGTCGCCGGTAAGGCCGACCCTACTCATACCAGTGACACACTTTCGAATTGAATAAGCCCATTTTAATAAACCTATCGATATTCAAATTACTCAATACATTAATCGAAAATAAGACATTTTTTGCTGTAATATTTACAAGAGTCGGGCAAGAGTATCTCCACACAGCAGAGGGATACTGGAACATGTGCATATGTTGCGTTGGTCTAATGCAGATTGATGGAGAGAGGTGGGTACAGGTTACTGGTCAACATTCCAGATACTTTTCAAGTAACCTACAAATACTACTACAAATCCCTTTGTAGGAGTGTTTCTCAAAAGCGTAGAGAGCTTTGAGAAACAAGAACGCGTAGAAAATTGATGAATAAGCGTCCACCCATCCAACTACTAAGCGCACCCAAAGGGTCCCATTCTAGATCAGTTAAGATCTACACTCCTTTCCTTTCCCATCTACTTTAAGTAATAATTATTTTTTTAATATACATATTTTTTTAAAATCGATAGTGCGTACCTAAGATTCGAATCTTGAGCTGCTGATTACGAGGCCGCGTTCCTGATCGCTAAGCTACTGAATACCATACTTCATAAATTCCTTAAATAAACGTCGTTTTTTTCTGACATAAGTTTGTACTTCTCTCATCAAAAATATAATTAAATGAACATATATAGATTTATACTCTTAAAATATATTCACTTAAATGACCGTGTACAATAAAAAACTGTTATTTTTTGCGAACCGAATTGATTTCATCAATTCTCCTACATTTAGCAACTGGCAGCTAACACTAAAACGTATTTCTACGACAAAATGTTTACTTATTACAAGGCACCAACCTACGAATTAATAAAAAACGTTTGTTATTACATTTTACTTTCGTATATATTCCAAGAAGCATCAACACACTATTACCTGTTGGTGCTTGCGCTTTTCGTAAAGTTTATGTTACGGAGTTTTTTGCGCCGTTTCTACTCCATAGCAAAAACATCTTGCAAAGCTGTGGTAGTGATAAAATTATCAACATAAGTACTATATATTTCGTAAACCGGTATCTTTATTTCTCCGCCGCATATTAACAAACGTAAACACATCATTATTATGTATGAATATTTCAATGTTGACAAGATATCAAATTTGCGATATAAATATATTTAAGGTTAAAATAATAACTGCGCTACAAAAACTTTTCCGTTTCATTTATGCACATTTGGTACTCGGCTGACTTGCCTTTATCCTCAGAAGTAGCAATGTATTTGTGGTCGGCTTTAGGTAGAACCCCTACTCTAAATGCAGTTGGTTACAGACGTCAATAAACCACGGCGACCACTTACTACCACATGGAATCCAGATCGTTTGAAGGTGGTAGAACCCTTCGTAGTTCGACTCCAGCGGCACCACCACCACACTTATTTCTGCCTAATAACAGCAGTGTTAAGCGCTGCTGTCTTATGGTTTGAAGGGTGTGGTAAGGG
>DWRA01000644.1:0-22452 GCA_018250295.1 Spathilepia clonius | reverse complement strand
GGTAGCAACGCATCCATGGTCGACTTCAGTTGTGATTCTGGTCTTATCTGGGGTGGCCACTTACCATCAAGTGGACTGCATGCTTGTTTGCTACTTCATTATATAAATAAAAAAATATTCATGTAATATTTAATATCCGATTAATTAAATAAAGTGTCCCTGTAGGCATATACAAAATTGTGGTTTTGCACGACTTGGCGAGGGCACTACCGTGCCCCCTGATAATACATATCAGTAAATACAATACAAATAACCAAATTGAGGCACAAACCTGTAATTGTTAAGACTAGACTGCCGTCCTTCTTCCATATTTTAATGGTTTTATCCGCTGATGCTGTAGCATATGTACCGTTGTTCAGTTCAATGGCATCCCATACGGCTGCCTCGTGGCCTCGCAACACCACAGGTGCCAGATGCGGTGTATTTACATTCCATACTCGGGCTGTGTTATCCCAGCTGGAACTGTGGATTTGGAATAAAATATAGCATATACTTATTGATATAAACAAGGATTTAAAATGAATTAAAATAACTTATCGCCAAATGCTAGCCTACTATCTCGTATTATACACTTAGAATTTTTTTTAATACAGAAAGAGAAAAAACTATTGGATGCTAGCTGACTTACATATGAGATGACCATCTTAGTCGTCAGGAGCCGCAGAACATCTGTGATCGACTTCAGATAGAACCCCTGTTCTATATAGAGTTAGTTACAGATATTGATGGGCAGTTGTTTTCCCATCAGGTGGACTGCATGCTCTTTTGAAAGTCTAATTATAAAAAAAAATAATAATGAATACTACCTTATTAAGAATCCAGATTCTTTCCCAGGCGCAACACTGCATACAGCATTTTCATGGCCCTTCAGTGTGACCTGAACGACTCCATCATGTTTATTGTACCCCATGATGGTGTTGTCGTTACTTCCCGTGATGACCAGCCCATCGGGGAACGACATGCACGGAGGCAGCCAGCAAACACAGGACACGAAGTTACTGTGACCTTTGTACGTTACAACATTCATGTAGCTCTTAGTCCTGTGGGAATTACATAAATATTTTTCAAGTATTGTTATGAATCGATATTTATAAAGTTATAAAAATTTACATCATAAATAAAAGCGCCAGTTTTTACTTGTTACTTCTATTGAAGTGTTTCATTTGAGTTATTAAATGAAATACTTATGTGTGCATGTATATGTAAAGGAATACATATATTTATTCATAGAAGTGGTAGAATCTTTGTGGTTCGACTTCAGGTGCAACATTGCCACACCCATTTCTGCCTAATAACAATGTTATATGCTGCTATATTCTGCTTTAGGTGTGGTAATGGAGACATTTTCCAAGACGTTCCAACTTAGGCCTCAGGGGTAACAATGCATCTGACCAACCTCTAGAGGACTCTAATCTGGAGAAAATTAAAGATAATCATGAATAAGTGGCCACTTGCTATCAGGTGGACAGAATGTTCAATTGCTAATTTCATCATTAAAAGAATCTTTGTGCAATATGTACATGCATTGGAAGTAAAATGATAGCAATAATAAGAAGTTAATAAACATTGTGGTCAGTATTTTACGTATTTTCTCCTATTCGTAGGCAAGGGCAGAGTTGCAGAAGTCAGCTCATATTATCTTTACTTGATACTGAGTGAGCCTCATTACTGAACGCGTAGAAATTTCGATAAATTTTATTTCTTATTAGTCTTTGTTTTAAAACATATACGTGTTACATTAACTTCTTATCGCAATTATAAATGAAGAATAAGGATCTTTATTATTGTTATTATTAGACTTAAATGTAGTTTTATTAAAGTATTTAGTTGTTTGAAGGTAGAATACGAACCCATCGTAAAGCCACAACTTCGCAGTCCGGTCTCGAGAAGCCGATAATATATTCGCATCGTCAGTGACGGCGACGCATCGCACATCCATTGAATGCCCGGAGAGAATAGCACTCAATTTATACTCCGGGGACGCCATTGGGAACCGTTTATCTTTAGCAATCGAATAACAAAATTTAGCCGACCTACTGGAAACAATCACAGAAAGCAGAAATGTCACAGTGACAATACAATCGACACCGTAAAATGAATTGTCATTCTCTAAATTTTTTATTACTTTCCGGCCCTGACCTCTCGGCTATATTGATTTTAGATAATTGTTTTGACACCGATATCCTGTAGTTATTAGATGTATTAAATTAATTATCATTTGAAAGAAAGTATGGTAGCTTTGTACATTAGTAAAATCATAATTATATTAATAAAAAACGTGTATGTACTTATGAACGCTTATAGTAACTTAACACATTTGATAATAATTAATTATAAATAATATAATTTCAATGTAAATAGTATAGTTTCAATTTGTACACGTGGAAGAATTAAAACTGTATAAAAAAATATTAAATGATGTGTGATGTGATTGCATTGGACCAAACCGAACCCTACCCTATCGCGTCATATCATGCAATATAATACTTATTAGCTAAAATAAAATATTTATAATCACTTTGTTAATAGACTTTTCTGAAAATTTTGCGACATTTACCTGTCAACATTATGGATTGATTTTAAATGTCGGTTTTAGAAATTCTTAATACTTTTTGATAGTTTCAACGAAATCATCTTATTTTATTTTATAGTTAATTGTATAAAACTTTTACCTGGAAGTATAAATGAAGTGCGCGGAATTCAAATTTACGAAGTGCATCATCATTTGTCACAAGGCTACAATTTAAAGGATTTGTCGGTATTTGCACTTGATATTTATACTGTGCTCATTATGTCTGAGAAATTTAGCTTTTATAGTTACTCCTAAAATGTTTTCTATTACTTAGTTTAATTTTGATCATGAACAATGCATACAAGTGCTTTTGTCAAAGTTCAATCGGACAATAATTCAACAACAGACACGAGTACGAGTATATAAATAACCCACCATGATGCTTGTCCGTTCTCTACAGTGTGTTGGTGTTTCAAATCGCAAATCAAAAGTTTTGACGCCTGTAATCACGCGCAGCACATTCCTCGTAAGTATCTAAATGAAGCATTATAAGCAATAGCTTTTCGAAGTCAACCACAGAGGCATTGGTATTCTTGGACAAATAAAATGGAATGTCCTGAACGAACTAAAATAAAGCAGCATTAGACCATGAAGGGTTTTATCACCTTTACATCGTTGAATACTTACCGTACACGCAGTGCGTCATATTCAGAGTAGATTAGTAATTTTATAAAGAAACAGTACTGCGGATGAGAGCTGCCCCTTATATTAAGAATAAATCTAATTACCTGTAATAAAGTATCTAAATAAATACTTTAATCTTATATGACGTCTATGAGACTGTTTCCGTATGGCATAATAAGTTTTATTTTGTGCTATGGCGTTCAGTTAATTAATATATTATTTACTCTAATGTATAAAACATCAGTAAGTATACAAATATCATTGGATAAGTATAATTTATTTCTAATAATAATAACAATTTGATTGTAACTATTCAGTTAATAATGTGATACGAAGATTTCAAAACTTTTACACAGTATGTGACTGGCATAACAAGAAAATATAAATGGAAATATTAAAACCGAACGCATCTATAATCATTTCAAAGCTGCCAACATTACTAAAAATCCATAAAATCGCGGGAACTACAAAATTTGACACGTAAGCAAGAGAAAAATATTCTATGTTTTAAATCCGGCAACTATTTTACGTATCTAATACTTTTTCTATATGTTCAGTTGTTTAATAAAGTAAACCTCCCTGTGTTAAACTATGTATATAAATCTTTAATTTACTATTAGTTTTTCTTATCTTTAGTCATTTTTACTGAGAATTATTTATCAATATTTATTTATGATTATTTTTATATGAATTATAAGTGCACTATCTAAAAATTAAAATAAATGTAATAAACAATTGGATAATACATGCATTTCTTTTAAAGTGCCGGTAAAAACGTACGATCTCCACATTGCTATACATTTGATAGTAGGCTAGGTATGACAGATTGGGCGGGTGGACTGTACCCGGTACGTAGTGTACAGTCCTCCGCACAGTCCTGTACGTATGTAGTGTAAAGATGGCGTCGACGGTGTGTGTATCGAAGTGCCGACTCTTAGCGAAATTAGAAATAAATCGTGGTTTGTGTTTATCACCAATATACAGGAATTTGTCAAATAACAGGGTAAGTATTGAGTGATTTGAGTGTATTTATGATTTTATTTAATCGACTTTCATAGAGGACTCATCAATTCGGAGCCTTTTAGACTGCACGTGTATAGACAGGTATAAGTATAGATATTTATTTTTAAATCAGCTGTCAAATGTCACAAATTGGTACAGTGTTTTTGCTTCTTAACTTTTGTTTTATATTCCTTATCGGCAAAGTTAGAGACACTTGTCGCTAAGTGTTATTGGAAACTTCAATAAGTTTTATTTTTAAATTCTTGAATTAAAACTTTTGAAAAGTTAAATTAAATCGTTATCATTGTGCATAGTTTAAAGGGTATTTTCTATTTATAGACGATAAGACACATTTATAAAATAGTTAGAGTACTAATTCATTTTTATACTACAAACAATTAGTGATAGTGAATTGTGTAGATATATTATAACAAGATTGTTTATAATAAAGTCTTTTAAATTAATAATATAGGCATTTAAAATAATTCTACAAAGTATTATTATTATGTAGTTAATAATATCCAATTTTTAACTGACTTCTAAAAAGTGGGGTTCTTAATTTATTCACATGAATTTTTATGCAATTAATATTATTTTAAATATTAACTATTTCTACATAAAACATTGATTAATGTTATTATTGAATTTTGTCGCTTATGCAAATTGTACCTCCATATAGATAAGAAAAAATATTTTTTCCTTGACTCACAGATAAACTCCTATCATCTGTGGTATAATGACATAATAATGTCCTGTGTAAAATGGACAAACATTGAATACTGTGTGTAACTAGTTTATGTGTATATAATTATGTAAGTCATTATGGCTTAATTTATTATCCTGTTGATGCTGATTAAGAATAAATTAATGTAATGCCTAATTAATCATGTTATTTTGTGGTTCAATGTTTGGTACTCTATTACAAAAAAAAAAACTTTTTTGTGTATTCTATTTTATGTAGATATTGAAATTGTAAGGATTTAATACTTTAAAAAATCTAATATGGTATTAACAAAACTGATGAGAAAATAGGGAGTTAGTTTTAAAGATAAATCTCTTAAAATATATTTTAAGAGCTCTACCATGGAATATTATTTTTATTAAGATCCAAAATAGAAATTACCTCAAATTAAAAGTAATTATAGTAAAGGGATTGAATTCACTAAACTATCTATTTATATGTAGTAGAGAATCAATACATACCGAAGAAGACATCATATTGCTTTATGCTTTGACATTTTTTTTCTCCATGATCATTATTGTTTATTGTTATCATCATGGCCACGATTATAGATGCTGGCTAACTAGGGTAAAAATACAAACAAATACTTAAAATTTAATTTTAGCTTCCGGAGAGAATTAATCTTAATTTACATTACACGTCTATACCATAGCGGATTAACCATAGAAATTTAGAAAAAATCAATTATTTCAGAGTTAAAGACAGATTTGTCAATTTTATTCATATCATTAAATATTAATTTACTTGGTTTAATAATGAAACCATAGCCATTGGTACAGCAAACATAAAATTTTTTTTTGGTTACTCAGTCCATTATCTTTATGATAACAGCTAAGCCAAATAACAAATTATGTTATAAACGAGTTAGTTCACGCGGCTTTCCTTGCGTGCATTCTCAATTTTTTTTCCATAACAACTTCATTTTCGCGTAAAAATGGTAGTCTATTGTAGTTCTCGTAAAATCATCTATTTTATATAGTCATAGAAAATAAACAAAAACAGGTTCTGATTTTTTCCTATTATGCAAATAATTAAAAGATAAAATTCATAAATCTGGTCCCGGAATAATAAAAAATTAAATGCGCATATTTTTCTCTAAATATAGACACCAATACATCGACTTAATACACTGAACGAAGATGTATATGAAATCTTGTAAACTACAAATGTTGCTAAATGCTTCTGTAAATTTTATTTTTACTCTCGAACTGTGCCGTCGCGTCGTCACTGAAACAAATTTATTCAGTAATTCTGTAAACACCACACTTCTAACTCGCGTGAAGCGTAAATAAGCACATGATATGAGTATAATATAATACAGAGGGATTTTGTATTTATAACTATGTAATCTAGAAAATGCTTAGATTTACTCTAATACCTGTAGAGAACACGAACCGGTAATTATTGTTCCATTACATGCAGGTAAAGAGTGTACATATTTTTTATGGACACGTTAATTAATAGTGTCCGACCGAAACAAGTTTTTCAGTCGAAACCGTAACCGAACTTTTGGCCTCGTTCTCAGGTTCGGCCGAAACCGCAACTACTTAAATATAGTTAAAATTTCATTTCACACTGTTATATAGTGTATTTTAATATTTTATACATTGATACTTCACGAACACTCGAGTTTCGGTTCGGCCGAAAGTTTCGGCCATTTATTGGCCGACACCTAAACTAACGCCGAAACCAAATTTCTTGGCCGAAAATGGCCGAAACCGAATTTTTTGATCGGTCACTATTAATTAATGATACGTGACTATTTAATTTGTGCACATTCATAACGTCATTATGCACTGTAAATTAGAATCAGAGTTCAAGGAACTGTTTATCATTAATTAGCATTTAACTACATCGACCAGCTGATATGTATTACTTTGAATCATCAATACGTAATAATAAGCCAGATTTGTATTTATTAAATGCATTTTATTAATGAAATTAATCTGAAGTTATCTTCATACTTACAACTTTGTTTATTGATAGTACGCGAGATTACGGTTGATATTAAAATGAAATTCCTTATTTAATCTAACAAGAGCGATGTACTATTACACTTTAATGTTTAAATAGAAATGTCTGACTAATATTTGAACAGTTCAGATATAGACATTCAAAGAATTGTATGTTTTATTCCATAAAATTTTAATACTAATTTTCGTATGAAAAATATTGGAAAAGGAAAAAGGTATAGAAATAAAGCGATCAAAAGAGCTTACTACGGGCCGTGTAAATAGACGCAGCCAGCGTTTGTAGAAGTAGGTATAAATTCTGTGAGCATCATTAATCTTGATATAGTGGAATTCAAGTTTTAATTATGTAGCATAACACGTTTAAAACGAATATCTGTTATTAAAAATGGACTACAAAGCAGGTATCGAATGAATATTAATACTTACCCGTTTTTTCCAGTTATCAACTCCCGTGTTTATGTTGATTTTTTGTGAAAATTACGCCATTCTCGACCTAACTGACCGGTTATAAGGGCGTGTGATACAAACGGTCTGTTAATTTGACCTTTCTGTGTTTACTACATCGTATTATATTGCTGGTTCGTCACGTTCCCGTTCCGTTTAATTTAGCACATTCAAGCTCACACGAATCAAATGTTGGTACCTACTTAATTGGTATGGTAGTAGTTATACCTATGTTCCAGACCTCAAGCTACATGAGGAGGTTTGCACTTAGCAGTCGGGCATATAAAGGCGGCAATCACTTGAGTTTTGTGTTTTCAGCATTTGTTTAATATATTTAGCAGCATTTATTCGTTATCTAAAGCAATTGTTTTTATAGTATGTTTACACAAATAAAAATATACTTTAGCACGTAGATAGAAAATGATGGAGTTTCTTGTGCCGATTCTTCTCCATAGCGAAACATTTCTAAGCCGGTGGTAGCATGTTCCGTTGAGTTCTGTATGATTCGACTTTGAATATACGATTTGATTTTTGAATGAAGGCATTGTATTATCCTATCATTAAAAGGGTTTGTTAATGGTGGTGAAAGTGAATTTGTTGGCGGCTTCACCTTTATCCATATTATAGCAACATTGTATGCGCCCCTATGCTGTCGTGCTCTGGTCTTACTTATAGGCGTTTCAAGTTACACCTCAGGACTTGTAACACATCTTAAGATCGATTTTTTGTTCAAATAAGACTTGATTAAAATTTCCCATTAATCAGATAATCTGTGTAGTAATTTTGTACTTCTATTAGCTAAAAACAATATGACAAACTCTAACCTAAGTATAGGACTTAAATTTTAATTAGTACATAGTTGAAAGCTGGTAGAAGTGGTTAGGGTCGACCGAGGTATCACCACTAAACCTATTTTTAAGGAGTGGCAACTCATCTTTGATCGCTTTTTAGAACCCCTATTGTATTGGTTACAGACATCCAAAGGCAGCAGTAACCACTTACTCTCAAGTGAATTGCATGCTCGTTTGTTAATTGGATTTTATAAAAAGTCTCCGGTTCTTTACTATATGTAAAAACATGGACTTGAAAAATTTGATGAATAAGCAATTTAAATAATTAAATTCCTATTCCCTTTACGTAGCGTAATATTTCGAAGCCTTGGGGAGTAAATATATTGAAAAATGCATCCTTCTGGTTGGTTATACGTTATACTCGAGGTAAAGGTACTTCTTTAGAATTTCAAATGCAATAAAACGGATGCATAACAAAAGAATGCAGTCATACAATTTGAATACAATTTAAAGTTTGAACCACGACGCGAATGGGATGCTACTAACCATGTTATTACAAAACTAGTGGTATGCCTGCGTCTTTGCCTGCTTTTGTGTCAGCGAGATGATTTTCTGTGTGATGTGTGATAGTAATAAAACAAATTGTTATGTTATTCCATAACTTATTTAGTAATGTGATGAAAATTGTATCCGAATCGCAAATTTTAATACAATAAAAAATAGAAAAGTAAATACATACACACAATATTATTTTAGTTGTATTAAAATGTTGAAGTAGCTAAAGTTCTTAATTGGTTCAAAATCGGTTCAGGATTATTTATGTGTATTGTTAAACGTCTACGCAGTGTATAAGCAGTTAATACTTGTATCGTGAAGCATTTACATGATAAGTAAGTAGGGGCTCCAGATTTATCGTCATGATGGATTTATGATACGATACCAATAACAATTGACCGTAGTGAGTGTATTTGATATCACCACGGATTTTTATGAACCCGTCATTTATCATATAAATCAGATTCCGTGTGAAATATGATACGTGATCAATTGTATCGTTTTTCAGTTACTGAATTTTAATTATTGATCATTATTGACGATAATGCGGTTCTAATAATTTAATTTTGTGTATTGTAGCTAGAATTAAACTAAAGTACCTATATTACATTATTCGTTTTCGATTTTCTTGAAGTACAATTAGATCTGAATATATATTAAAATAAGTTAGGATTAGTTATTAATATTGTAGTATTGATGAACATGAAGTGACATAAGAGTAGTCTTTATGAACATGTCGGCACATCGAGACCTAGCGTTGTCTGTATGCCTAATATTTATATCTAGACACGGTTTCTTTATGTTTTGTGTTTGTGGTCGATTCGTAGGATTGTGTGTTCCACATTATTTTTTTAACCTTTATTTATATTTATAGGAGTCATGGTGTCGTCGGTGGCGGCCCACGCGCCGTTCCTTCTTCACAAGCGTATGCGCCCATGGATCAAAAGCGACACCGACGAAAGTCGACACTGACAAATCTGACGGTAAGGAATCATGGACCGAGAAATATCACAATGAAACTTTCAGTATCATTTATTACAAAGTTAAGATACCATCACCAGGACTACAGTACAGTACATTTGATTCGAAATGTTATTCACTAATAGCATTATCATATCGTATCCTTAAATCCTAAATAACATAGTTGATTAAGCTACATATTTATATGATTCTACATTTACAAGCAATAATTTAATAGCGTTTTCGAATACAGATCACAATTTATGTAAGCAAAAGCTTATTGATAACTAAACGATTATTTCGACTTATTGCTATTTAAACTGTCGAAACATGACTCTAGAACTTCGAATTCTTCAAATACCATCTCGCCGAATTTTCCAGTTGTAACTTTATTTTGGTCCAAATTGTCGTTTACGTAGTAATATTTCTTTTCAAAGCTATGCGCGTCACATGTTTGTTTATCAACGGATGTAGAGTTTCTACGACTATCTGAGCGCTCTTGTATTTTCTCTTCAATGTCTTCTTTGGCTGGTTTAAGTATCGGATTTTGTGTCTGCTCAACATTAGACTTTTTTGTGTTTACCTTATTTTGTTCCGATATAGTGGTCATTACTTTTTTGTCTTCATTGTTTTTTACTTCAAACGGTGTTTTCGCCACTCCCTTGCTGTAACTTTCTAATCGGCAAATTTTGTTTTTAACCGAATTTTCAGCTTCGTTTAATAATGGGGGATCTTCCGTTTTAGAGAATTGTCTTCTATATTTTAGTCGGGGATTTTTATTGTCATCGGTCCCAGTCAACTCTAGTCGACTGCTGCAACTATTTGACTTCACTAGTTTAAATTTAAAACCAGGGAAGCTTTCTGTCCTTTTGTTGTGATCTTGGCTTTTTAAACTCCCCGATTCTGAAGAGGTATTACCATTCTGTTTATCTGTGGTTATTTTCTTATGCTTATCCGCAGATAAACAAGAACATTTATCTCCTCGACATTTAGTTTGACACGAATAACAATCTCTACTACAATTTTTTTGTAAGTTTTTTATTTCATCCATTATTGCTTTAGTCATTGGACTTACACTTGATCCAGTTTTTGAGTTTAGGACTTTTCCACCATAATATGTTACTGAAGTTCCGCATTCTCTAATTTTCTTAAGAATATCGGGACTAACATACTGACTTTCGCAACAAAAATCTTGATTAGCAGAATCGCAAAGATATTCGTCGCTAGAACTATATACATTATCTTTCAAATTTTTTTGCGAATATGGACTTAGTCCATCAGTTTCGTATTCATTGGTAGAGCTAAGATCTCCACTAGAAACACCACTTGAAAGACTAGCATTGTCCCATTTTTTGTTTCCGAAGTTTGTATCAATAGTCAGCTGTCGTATTACTTTCTTTCTTCCGCCGACCTTGTTTCCTTTTGTTTCCTCACTTAAGTTTCTGTATGAAGTAGCGCGTCTGGTTAGACCTACATTTTCATCTACTAACGGAGGATCTTGTGTCATGGGGCTTTTCATTTTCAATGTATCCTCGAATAAATTTCGGACTTTCTTCACTGTATCCGGATTTGGTAGTTCTTCTTCTATAATTTCTTTATTTACTCTGATTGGATGATAAAAAAAGTGTCTGCGGATAGCATTTTTAGACTTATCTTGTGAGTGGTTATCGTTTTTCTTCAACAAGTTTGGCGGTATTTTACAAGTATCTGTGTTAATATTTTTTCTTGGAGCTGGTTCGACTTTTGTCCTTACAGGTTCAATTATAACTATGTTGTTATTTACTAATAGTTCTTGGAAACTGTAATCTTGTAGATACTGTAGTAATCCATCGAATTGAGCCTCTTTCCGGTAATTAGCAATCATACTATTTTTGAAAAGTTCCGATTTCATTACTTTGTAGCGCACGTGATCGAATTCGTCGCAACCTTTATCATATCCTTTTGCTTTAATAAGTGTTGCTTGCGTTTTTTGATTTTGGTCTTCACTACTTAACTCAACAATTTCAATTTCAGGTGTGTCTCTACACAGGTCTATTTCCGATTTCTTAAAAGTCTTTTCAGGTTTTGGCATATCATAAATTGTAGTACCCGATTCTTTGAAAATTTTCTCAACTGGTGTGTCTTCAATTTCAGAATCACTTTTTACTTTTTCTGTTTCATCCTTCCAGAGTTGTAGTTTTGTTTGACTTATTTTTCGAATACTGTCCACAATTTTTACACTTTCTAGGGATTTGATAATACTTCCGACTGAGAGTTCAGGCACGGATGAACTGTTTTCTACTTCGTTGATTTGATTATCTTTCGTGTTTACTTTGGTATCGCAAGATTCATCTTGTTGATTGTTTTGACTTTCTGGGGATTTATCGATTAGTTTTGACCAATAGTTTTTGACAGAATTAATCTTTTCTTGATACTCAATATCTGTTTTTATAGCATTGTTTAGTTTTTCTTTAACATTGGTATTTTCTGTTTTCGGTTCTCGATTATTTTCTTCCTTTTCAAAACTTCGGTCCGTCTTTAAAAATGTGGCATCCGATTTTTCGGCATCGTTTTCTTCTGTATTACTGCTTTGTTTTTTATTTTTTGAATCAATAACTTGTAAAACCTGTGGTCGAGTCATATTTTTGTTTAATTTTGTATATGTTAAATTTTGAATGTCTTTAATCGATTTATTATCCTTGATTATTAATTTCGAAGGGGGTTTATCTATTTTGGGTTGTAAGTATGAAACTTTATTGCAAGAAGTATTTTTAAGTTGGGGAATCGTTTTTCTTACTACTTTATTTAGTTTAATAGTAATGAATGGATCTTTCGGTGTACAGTAGTTAGCAAATTCAATAGATGTACTAGATTCTTTTGCTTGTGTTGGTTTTTCTGGGAGTGCTTTGGGTGTGCTCTGAATACTTTCAGCAGGTGCTTGTATATTTATTTTAGGTTTTATATTTTTATGGTTATCTGGCGGTTGTGTCGCAGTGTCAGTTGAATTTTGATTGAGTGGTGGATTTATAACAATTGTTTGGTGGCCGCTTAAAGGTACAATAGCAATATTAGATTCTGCGTTAGTTTTAAACGACTGCACTCTGGACAGAAGCGAATTGATTTTATTACTTTCTTCTTTGTCTTGATTAAATGGCTTATTCGGAGGCTCGTTATATTTAATAAGATCCCTTTCTATTGAATTAGGACTAGGAAGACGTGGAATATCGTCGTCAGCTGGATCACGTTGACGAAGTGAATAATGTTTTCGGATCCCAGTACGCGCTTTTTTATCTTGTATTGTTCTGTTGATGTTATCGTTAGAAAGAGATTTCAATATCTTGACTTCCGGTCGATATGTGGAAGTACAATTAATTTTGAAACTTTCAGATTTTGTTATTAATTTGTTATTTCTGATTGTTCCTTCTATTTCATTTATTTCACGTTCGTTTTGATGAGTGTCAGAAGTATAATAACTAATGTCTTTGTCGTCTGCATTAGAACTTTCAATAGTTATTATAGACTTTAAGTCATCTTCAAGTTTGGTAAAGTTTTGTATAAGTTGAGGTGCTGAATATTCGACAATGTTAATATTGTCGTTCGGTTGAATACAGTTAATTTGTATTTTATTTAACTGGCCGTAATTTTCATTCCCCCCGTTCGAATATATATTTTCAAAATTATTTTCTGCTACTTCATAAGTATTTTCGCAAGGTATGTCGTCAGGATCTTCCTCTCTTAGTTGAGCATCAATTCTCTCAGATTTTCTTAAACATTTACTAATATTTATATCCGGCAAGGAATAGTATTGGTTTTCTATTAATGTTGTGACAAAAGGCTCTGTAGTTATATTTTTAGATGAGCTACAGTGTGTTAAGTTATTGTAATTGTTACATTCGATGTATGTGTTACTTATATAGGTTTCGTTGGATTGTTTCCTATTTACTTCTTTGAAAATATTGCTTTTGTTGCTTAAAAATGAATCACGCCTTATATCTGCAAAAGTTTTTTTCTTCTGTACTGTTGTATATATTGGGTCAGGTTCTAAATTTGTCTTATCATTCTGTATTGTCTGTGGTTCATGAACAATGTCTTTTAATTGTGAATCACAATACTCATCAATTTTTTCAGCTAGGGAGTTTGCCAAATATTCGAGCTTATGTGATTTGTCAGTTGAAGAAGCAATTGAAATTGATATATATGATGTTATACTATCAGGTGGACTTGAAATAGTTCCGTCGTTTTCCGACAGTACTGACTGTGTATCGACTTCGTTCTTAAATTCTTGTATCTTATTGAGAGATTCTGAGTTGGAATTTGTTTTTGAGCTTTCACTTTGTTTACTTCTGATCGAAACAGCGTCACACGAATCTACTTCATTTACCAGATCTGTTTTCGGAAAATCTGTATTTTTTTCAAATTTTAGAGTTTTTGGACTACCATTACTCAGGGATTTTGGTGAATTGATTCTCGATTTATCTTTATCTCCAATTTCACTCTCGTGATCGTCAGTCGTTATGTACAAATCTTTGCTTGGCGATTGAATAGATCTTTCCGTTTCGGGTGAACTGTCTTTATAATTTTTTAAATGTGCTTCGAAATTGTAGTGTTTTCTAACGTAGTTAGAGTCCAAGCTGTCAATTTCGCTGGGGTTTCGGGAATGCCCTATGCTGTCTTCGGATAGATTAGTCGGTTTGCTTTCTTCGTTTAAATTTGGCCAGCTGCCACTTATAGATCTGGAGGACTGACGACTCTCTACTCGGGACACGGCCTCCTCTTTTTCAGATTTTTTATCTGTGTTACTTAGATGACTTGTTGTATCGTCACCTCTTTGACCGTTGATATCACCGAAGCAGGAAGCAGTGCTTTCAATGTATATGCCTTCCAAGACTTCTTCCTTTGTTTGGTATTTGGCACGTCCAGGTAACCTGAAATATTAACAAGGAGTTTTTAAGTAATATATGTATACATTTTTACGAAGTTACAATAAGTATAGTACAGATTATCCTCAAGTGCGGCTGAAGCCCTATATCCACTTTGTAAATTGCAGGCGTGTCCAAACATAATTAACATATAAATATTGACGTAAAAGTTATATTGATATATTTATTACAACATTAGCATAACGTACCTGTCTTTAAAACACGGCTTGTCAAATAACCGTGCGCGAGGAATGAGTTGAGATCTTTTACTCTTCGCGTGGTTTTGAATCTGAAGGTCTGTAAATGTTTCCTCTCTGATTACAGCTAAACTGCGGCTGCGTCGTAAATTAGATCCTTCAAGTTCTTTATGCTTGCACAATCTACCATAACTTCCACTAAATTCAGTGTCAGAATTGGAAAATCTTTTTTGCAGAAGTTCCTCTGCTGCTCTCGATCGTGTTAAGTGTTGGTAGAATTCGTCTTGAGGTAACTGGACGGGAAGCTTGTAGTATTCGGCAAGTTTACTTTGGTATTTTTCGTGTTTTTTGTTTTTATTGTCACAAGTTTCCTTGTCCTTTTCCTTACTCTTTGTCAATTTTCTCTTTTTAGGCCGGTCGTCTTGGCTTTTCTTTGATTCTAAAGAGCTGCGAGGATTGTCAAATTCTAATGTCTCTGTGGGATTTTCAAAGTATTGTATATCAGCGACGGTGTTTGCTGCAGACTTGTGTTCGTCCTGACTCGATTTCCTTTCGACAAGTTCTCGAAGGCGGCTTCTTGTTGAACTAGTATTGGAAGTGACGCTTTCGGGGCGTTTAACGGGATACTCCAAGTTTGACGACGATGATCGTCTGAAGAGGCTTGTCTTGATCGACCCGAAGTCGCCTTCGTCTTGACAAGAAGCCGCTGAGAAATTTTGAGTCCTTATACGGTCAACGTGATTCTGACTAGAATACGACGCGACCGAGTCCACCGAGTGCCTGGAACACAAAACGCCGCAGATTAGATTAAGCCGAATGCTCACGATTACAACAAGATAGTAATGTTTGCAAAAGTTATCTTCGACGTGGATGAAGTCATAGTTTTTGTAAGTGATGTCAAGTAGGTCAAATATTGATACAAGACGCGTGGGACTAGTACTAATGTTTAATTTAAGTAAACACTTGAGGTCCGGAGATAAGTTTTCCGAGGGTTGTACAGTTTTAATAAGAGCTAAGTCACATGATGTCCAACACAATTTGATGTAATTGTCAGGTCGTTTGTTGGCAGCTGGCCAGAGACGATTAGACACGCGCTTGAGTTGACAACAAAATCATCATTTTGCATTCTACACAAGAAATTCTAAATATAAAAATGTACTAGTGCATGCTTAACTGAGTCATATGGTAAACAAGCAAAACAAATACTTTATATAATCATCTTTATTGTTAATAGATCTATGGGATAGTGCTTTCACACATAAGTATAGTTAAGTTAAATTCTCAACGAATTTTTATGGTTATAAAATGTGTCTGTGAAATAAAAAAGTAATTTCCTTTTTGTCCGTGACGGGATAAAAAGCGTTCGCAAAAACGTTAAAACATTTTAGATAGCTAACGGAATGACTGCTGTTTCGGTGGCGGACCGCTTTTTGCCTTAATTCACGCAAATGAAGTAATAATGGAAATGACCCGCCTATAAAATTATTCCTCTGCTCTACGACCTTTATGAAGTACTAGGTTATGTATTAAATTATTAGAATCAAAAGAAACAGCTACGTATACATAATATATATATTTTATACATCAAAATTAAATAATATAGAGTTAAATTTGCTACATGTCACCTTTGGGATACTTCCTGAAAAGGTTTGAATCTTATTTGTTTAATGTGCAGTATATTCATAAAATAACAATAGATTATATATGATTTTAGGCTAGTATTAATCGTGAGTACCCGTTACATAACAAAATGTAACATAATAAATTTTATCGGTTATTCAGTGCGTTTATTAGTACTTTATTAACATGATTTTCTCTTAATAATTCTTCTAATTTAATTAAAGAAAAATACCTACATAATAATTGAACACAATGGAATAATTCTTTAAGATTTATTTTAGTATTGTCCACAGACAATAGACCCGACAGTTATTAAAGGTTGCCAGAGTATATCGTGTTGTGCCGACAACTATGTGCCGCATGATACAATGCTTCTGATATTTAATAAGCATTAAACCAGACGACAACTGCAACGGGCGTTTGAGAGGATGCCAAAGTGGCGACGCCTTAGTGATAAAGACCTGGCGCTAGCCTAGATCTAGCCACAAGGAAAATATATGAGTCTAACAATATATATAAATTAAACTTGAGTCTATCTTCTGCTCGATTAGGTCTTGTCATGGTGTATTACTGTGATTATCGCTCACATGTTGATGGTTTTCGCATAGAATTCTTAAGTTATGTGTGTTCGAAATTACTTATTGCATATAAATATTTTTTATATAATTGTTGGTAAGTGATAACTGCTGCCGATGTACATTTCTAATCCCCCCAGATAAGACTAGAATCCTACCTTATGCCAACCACAGACGCGTTGCTACCCCTGAGGACTAAGTTGGAATGCCTCATAAGTATGTCTCCCTTACCGCACACTTTAAACCAGAACACACTGCTAAATACTGCTATTATTAAGCAGAAATAGGTGGGGCGCTGGTGCCGCTGGAGTCGCAACGCAAAGGGTCTACCACCTTCAATGCTAGTGGCGAAAGAAAATATGAGGAAAGCTACGCGCCCTTAATGTAATAAAATATTTTTACGTTCCAAAGTAAATAGCCAACTGTTGGTTTAAAATAGCAGTTTCGCAGATATGTGAGCCTTATTCAAGGAGTTACGTACTGTCGCATTGTAAGAAAGCCTTTCATAAATATTCATGTGCCCGGAACTCGACGGACGGTCGCCTTTCGAAACTGAGTCTGGAAGTTTTGTTTGAGAAACCTCTAATTTCCAAAAGAATTTCGCCGTAAAAGATATACTTTATAAGTTAAAGATATACTATATCTTTTACGGCGTTTGGGTCCCTTCGTCCTTACCCGCATACTTGGTAATAGGCAGAAGGCATATTTAGGATTGAATTATGAAACTCAGCTAATATCGTTCATGTACATATCATTAGTCCAATTTTATTACAGTTATCGCTTTAGACCACCACTTGATCAGTTCTATAATAAATTAAATTATCATGAGCCATTATTCAATGTTCTGGTAGTATTCAGAGCAGTTGGTAATTTATTTATTGGACATAGAGTACCTTGAGTTTTTATACTATACACTTCGAACAATTTATAGCAGTCATGTTGATTGCGTTTATTGACGTAAGGCGCACGGATGATACTTTAAAGATGTATGTTATGTAGCTTGAACCTGTGCTGAAAGTATATTATCAGGAACTTGGATCATTTTGAATCTCTTAAGTATAACTTAATGATTTTTTAAATGTGGAGTTGCAGACGAGTATGCAGTCCACCTGATGGTAAATGGCTACTGCCGCCCATGGATATTTATAACTCGCCCCATACAAGACTAGAATTCTACCTTGAGGCGACCATAGATGCGTTGCTATCCCTGAGGACTAAGTTGGGATGCTTCGGAGCGCTGAGCACTGTTATTATTAGGCAGAAATAGCCGGGTTGATGGTGCCCCGGAGTCGAAGCTGCAAAGCGTTCTACTATCTTCAAAAATTTAAGATATAATATAAGAATAATTATAAGAGCCCTCGCAAACTGCAGACTTTATCAGGCGATAGTTTAGTCGGGCGTTTAATCAGTATGAGGAAGTATGCAAGTAAGTATGAACATAGCGACGATTCGGTATCGGCCGATTCTCATATTGATTAAAGGCCGAGCCAAACTAACGCTCAATAAAAAGTGTAGTGTTGCGAAGGCTCTAATAATTTGGGGAAGAGAAAATTAGATTACCCTTGACAACACTAAAATGTTGCAATGAATGTTTAAATAAATAAATGTAATTAATCTAAGAAAAAATGTCCGAGATAACAATGTTTGTAGTTCAACCAATGTTAACCGTTTGTTTAATGACGTTTGGCGTTTGGCAAAAACAGCTATTTCCTTTTTAACGTTGATTCGGTCATAGTTTGATTCAGAAAATTCGAGGATCGTTATACGACGGTGAGAAGAAATATTTGTGACGCTTATTGCAAGACAAAAAAGATGATTTAAGCGGTATTTATATTTTGTTTAATGTATTATCACGACTAACAACGATATTATTAAGGACTTACTAATTGAATTTTTATATTTTACTAGCTGACCCGGCGAACGTTGTTTTCCCTTATAAAAATGATTAAACTACTAAAATGGCTATAAAAAATAGGGGTTGGTGATAAAAAAGTAAAAATGTTGGGTTGTATGTATTTTTAATGCTACATTATAAAAAAATAAAATCAAAAATTTTCGTCATAAAATAAAAAAAAATAAGGGTGAACAACCCTTATCACTTAAGGGTATGAAAAATAGATGTCGGCCGATTCTCAGACCTACTAAATACGAATATAAAATTTGGTAAAAATCGATAAAGCCGTTTCGGAGGAGTACGGTAACTAACAATGTGACATAAAAATTTTATATATAAGATATTCAACAAAAGAAAATACAGTGAAGAATTAATTACGATTCATAATCCCCAAAGATCTCTAGTATAGGAACCTTAGCAAACTTAGCTTTAGATTTGAACCCAAACCTTTCTATTTAGAGACCTGTGTCCAGCAGTGAGCCAATAGAAGATGAACATAGGGTCAAAAGTTAAGTATTTGTATGAAATACCCCACAGCGTTCAAAGTTGCATCATCCATGAACACCTGATGTCAATTCGCAACGCAATTAATGCAACGAAGATAACACGTTTGCAATTTAAATCTTATTGTGCAACGAGTCAGAGGTCCCACACTGGTCTTAGGTTCGAATCCATATGCTATCAACTGCAAATTCATAACACTTAATTTTCAACCTTATCTCCTATTAATAAAATTCAATTTCAATTGTAGTTATCAATCGGACATTAATCGCAAATTTTAAAGGAAACGCAACTTTAAATATTAAACATTTCAGTGCAAATTCAATTGTACTAACCTATCGGACGATTTATGTTATTGGCAACGGAGATTCAACTTTGTTGTAAAGTCGTAAGGTCGGTTTTAAGTTGAATAGGTTAAGACAACTGACCTTTAAAGCTTCAATAGACATTTCGCACAAGATAAAGACTTAAGTAATGGCCTTAGTAGTAACGTAATTATGTTTTAAACGATAATAATAATACATTTTAGTTGTATCGCTCGCTTTTACCTCCGAGTTTGTCCTACGCATTTTATAAATAAAAATATTTAAATGTAGAATCCTTTGTGGTTCGACTCCGGTGGCACCATGCCGCACCTATTTCTGCCTAATACCGACAGTGCTGACCGCTGCTGTGTTCTAGTTTAAAGGGTGTAAGGTGTAGGTGTATTAAAGGTGGTAGAACTCTTTGAGGTTCGACTCCGGCGGCACCACCGCCGCACCAATTTCTGCTTAATAACAGCAGTGTTAAGCGCTGCTGTATTCTGGTTTGAAGGGTGTGGTAAGGGAGACTACTCATCCGAGGCATTCCAACTTAGTCCTCAAAGGTAGCAACGCATCTGTGGTCGACTTTAGTTGGGATTCTGCTCTTATCTGGGGTGAGATCACAAATGTTCATAGGCGGCAGTTGCCATTTACCATCAGATGGACTGCATACTCGTTTGCTACTTCATATAAAAAAAAAGTGTGGCGGTGGTCACTTCGGAATCGATTCTATCAAGAACACGGTTCTATCAAGTGGTAGGTACCTTACCGTACCTGTACGTTGAGTACAGTTCTTCTAGTACGTATAAATAAAATTAATTATATTTTAGTTATCCGAGGATGCGTAGAAATTAACTACACTACAAAGTCTTTGCGACTAAGTTCTTAATTAAGTGTTGCATAGACAAAGGACTCGCTTCGGAGTGAAATAGTGAAACTTTAGTCATACATGCATTTTAGTTAATTAATCGAGTTTCTATTTGTTTTTCTGTGAGATAGGGGTGTTTGTTTGAATGTATGTATGGAAATACATATATGGGAGTCTCACATATCCTAGGCGTTCCAACTTAGTCCTTAGGGGAAGTAACGCATTTGTAATACACTTCAGGTGGAATTCTTATTTTATCTGGAGTTGATTACAGATGTTTATGGGCATGGGAAAAAATCATTTTGGTTCGAAGGCGGTGGCACCACTGTCACATCATATTTTACTTAAAGTGTAAATCTGTTTTGGATTTGGGGTAACGCGTACATACTACTTAGAAACCCGAGCAGGAACGTTCAAGCGACTATTTATTAGCATAAGCAACAAGATGCGCAACTGTCGCTCGACAGTCGCCAATGTGTGGTCACCCTTAACATTGATTGACATCAATACTCCATCATTTAATGATATTAATACTTCCGGATAATCATTACAAAAGAATCTTGAAGTAGTGGGGAAAGTTCCCATTCGTTACGTGTTCCGAGTTGAGCAAACTTCGTCTCTGGGTATTCGTTTCGGTGTTACAACATCCGTAAGGCTAAGTTGTTAAGGCCTTCGCTGTAGCAAGCGCGAGACGCGAAAAGCGAGTAAAACGAAAGTAATGATAGTATAGGAGTGAGATACTGTGTACAGTACAGGTAAGTTACACAAAATATGTACATGTGAGAAGTATTCTTATAATTCACTTGTAAAAATGGAGAAATATTTCGAAAAAAAACCAACAAATAACTGAATTCAATTCGTATTTTAATTAATAGGAAGTAAGTAGTAAATGCATATTTTACAAGTAAACAATATTTGAAGACAAACACAGAAATAAGCGTTTTGAAACTTATCTAATATTTATGATTTTAGACTTATATTATCGCGGAATTGATACATTTTGTTACGTAACGGGTACTCACGATACAATGTTTTGATTTCTTAGTTGCCGATATTTTGACCCAGTTGCATGAATCGTGGTCACGGCGGAACTTATCTAATATTTATTTCCAAAGGGCTACGGTTACGTTGGCGATGTTTTAAGTACACAAACATTTGCTATCCGATACGATTTTATTTTTGTGCATACATCGCTTGATCTTACTAGCTTGTGGTCAGACTCAACCTTTACTGCATTCACGGTGAGATCAATAAGCAACGCCTTGTCAGTCCATTAGTCATTAGACATTTCGCAACATACCACACTAACATACTAAAGGCGAGACTTCGTGGTTCTACGGCAACACCGCCACACCTATTTCTGCCTTATAAATAGTTTAATGGCGAATTCTGATTTGGAGGATGAAAGGAACACGAGGCGTTCCAAGTTAGTCCTCAGGAGTATCGATGCATGTATCGATGCATATGGTCGACTTTAGGTCGGACTCTAATTTTTTTGAAGTTATTTGCAGATATGGATCTCGGCTGGAATGGTAAAGGCCAAGTATTAGGTGAACTGCGATTTCGTTAATACGAATGTAAGCATTAATAAAAGATGAGTAATGAAGATAGTGGAACCCTATGGGGTTCGACTTCGGAGGCACCACCGCCGTACTTATTTCTGCCTAATATCAGCAGTATTCAGTGCTGCTTGTCTGTTTATATCCAAGGCTTTCCAACCTACTCCTCAGGGGTAGCAAATGCTGTGGCCGATCTCAAGTAAGACTCTATTTTACCTTGATTACTAGAGGTTTATAAGCGGCAATCGTCACAGGCAGTCTGACCGGAATCGAACTTGGGACCGCGTGTCTGATGGTATAGTGCAGTGGTTCCCAAACTTATTTTGTCTACTGCCCACTTTGAGAATAAATATTTTTTTAGCGCCCCCATTTTTT
>DWRA01000643.1:0-22456 GCA_018250295.1 Spathilepia clonius | reverse complement strand
GGACTATGGCCTAACCCCTCTCACTCTGAGAGGAGACCCGTGCCCAGCAGTGGGACAGTAATGGGTTGACGATGTATAAGTCAGTATATAAGTCGCTAGTGATCACTCATGCAACTTTGGTCCGCGCTCGATGTAGCTTAGATTTGTAGATTAGTTAGAACCTACACAAATTGTAACGGCACGTGTGCTTTTACGCAGTGATCTCCTAATAGCAAATTACAATTATAAAAATGTACAATTGTTATAACAAACATATAAACTTTACTGACCTATGGCTGGGATCAGGTCTTCGCTAATAAGAAAGGCTGAGACCTCATTTCACCATTTTACACGCAATGCAGACACGACTTTCAGCAATGAATAAACTACTGAGTAGATGCATATTATGTATGTAGAAAATGTACATAAATAGTGTCGTATGCATTATTCATAATAAAAAAATGCTTTAAAATAAAATTTAATAATTTCTCACTTTATAATTTCCGGCTACGGCGTTCCTATAATATCTAACTCCATCTTATACGTAGAGATTCTCTTTTTACGTAACTTTGTATGAAGTTGTTATTGGGCGTAGCAATGTATCTACGGACCTTCAGGGCGAGCAACGTCCATAATCAGCAGCTTAATGATTAATCAGCATAACTTGAAATAAATCGCATACTCAGTTGCTACTTGTACTAAATAGAAAAAGTATTTGCGAAGATACTTAGTTATTAAACGTTTCTCTGCTTTACTTAGCCAATAAATACAAAAGAAAAAAACGTAACTATTTGTATGTATAGTTAGAGAGCCTGGCCATTACTGCAATATACAGCTGAAAACGTTTTAACACTAGAAATATTCTACTATGTCGATAATAAAGTCTTTTCTCGTGACAAAAGATGTATCAACGCTAGATAGGCCTCACGCGCTACGAGAACGTCGCGCGAGTTTACGACGTAGCGCCACATCGCGCGGTCGCTGTAGAAACCAAATCAATGTATAAATAATCGTTTACCAATACGTCCGAAAACACGCAAACCACCGGCCGTAGTACGATATTTCAGGAAGGTATTCCCCCGTCCGTCAGACGCAACTACAGCACATCCTATTTATAAGCGTCTATGTATAAATTCACTAAAAGTTAACACCACAACACACGTAACGAATATAAACTCGGAAAAGCCTCTATTAATAATCGACCGACTGACTTTGCTACCAAAAATAATAGTCTAATTGTGAAAAGTTTATGCGGGATGGGTCGTGGACCGGGGCTATCTTGGGGCGGCTAAACTTAGTGGTGCGTGTGAGCCAGATGGTAAAATTAGTGCTGAGTTTCTGTACGCGACGCCGTCTGCTACTGCTCCTCATGACGACACAGCCGCGTCCATTCACTCAGCACGCCAGCCACGGTGACGAGCGCGTAACTAACTGCCAAACTTATGACATGCCATTTTCGAATTGTCCCGCCATATTGTCAGGTGAGGCGGCCATGTTGTCGTCACAGCCCTTAGAATTTCCGATTGATTTACCGCTGTACAGCATATGCCGGTTGACGTGGCCGTTTTAAATTTATAAGGTCAAAGGTGTTACTTTACAAGCTTGTAGTAAACGTAGCGTAAGATTGAAGGGTTGTTAAAACTGCAATTTTTGCGGAAATTATGTTGTATTTTAATTTAGGTTCCGTTGACGCGTTTATCGAAGGTTCTCGGTTTAAAATTTCAGGCCCTGTTGAGCTTCGTGGCTGTGACCCTGCGAAATGTGTTGAAGCGGCAATTCAAAGGCTTTTTAAAGGGCGTTTGTTCGTCACTTGCGTAACTAGAGGGTAATTTTATTACGTCAAGTGACCAGTGAACTTTCTAGGAGGATCCCATGATATTTCAGCGGAAACTACCTTTGAACCAGCTAAGGAATAAACGATGTACATCGGTGCTACATTAGATATTGATCGGGAGATGACTAAAACTTTATTTAACGTCATAACATTTCGTTTTGTGGCTTTTATTTTAATTGTTTTTTTTAAATTTAGCGGTGTCATTAAAATTATTACAAGAATCCCAATCAGTATATATACACGTTACAATCCTAATATCCGTACATTAAATAAAAAATAAGATATCACTCTCCATTAGGTTTGTTATGTCTATCATAATAATGCACTTAGACCCAAAATGAGTATTTAAATTCATTTACATATCTCCACTACTGAGAAATCGTAAATCCAGAATGCCTTGAGAGGCAGTTAAGGGACGTGACCATCAAACTGCGGTAGTCATCGACTGTTAAGTAATTACAATGCGCCTGGAGTAAGAAACTAAATGAATATATCATATTTTGAGTGTTTTATGTACGTCATATTCACCCTTTAGTGAGATTTAAAGGTTGCTATCAAAAAATACTACTAAGACCGATTTTATAACTTATGTTCCCAAGCTGGAAAGACACATGAAAAGCCACTAAATATAGTTATATTATATGTATGTGTGATGAAGCAGGACGCAGGTAGGAGGACAATATTTTTTGACGATCCAGAGACTAAGATGTTATCATAGTGGTATCGGATTCAAACTCCGGCCAGGAAGAGAATCCATTTTTGGGTATGGGTATTTTTGCAATCATCTTCTAGGTATCAATCATCAAGTAGACATGCTCGTGAATTGAAAATTGAAATTGAATCGTTTGAGACTATGAGTGAAGAAAGCGTACATTAAAACTTGCAAGAAAACAAACTATATTTATATTTCTTAACCAAAAACTTACATATATCAGTAACACATATGTTTAATTGTCCGCAAAGTCATAAAACCAGTGTTCTAAACTCATAAATACTACAACTAAAAAGCATTTTTATTTTTGCGTTTCTATAAAATTTATGTAACTGCAATTTTATACACGTCGATAAACATCTACAACTATATGTGGCTTCGTATATAACATATTATGAACATTTCACGCCAGCGACTGAATCCTTCAAGGTGACCAAAAGCGTTGGACACACGCCAACAAATTACAAAGAGAATGTATATATCAACTTGTATACTTCGGTACATGTGAATAGATAAAATATATCTATGTGTTGGATACTACACACACGCATAATACAAGTATCATGAGGGTACTACGCATAGTCATACAACTAGCATTCATACGTACAAATTATAGGAAAACATACTATGAATTTATATGAATATGCATGCAATCAATTGTATATGAATATATACTATTTTTAGAGATGAAGACTCAATAATGATGTGTTCAGACAGCTGACGTCATTTTTAAAATGGTTTTTGGCTTGAATCCATGTCACAACTTTGGAAAATCTGGAGCATACATCAGATTGTTTCTCTGCCGATGAACATACTGCTTAACTGGATTGCCACTAATGACAATATGGGTATATAATTTTCATAATAGAAGTGGCAAACCAGCATACGGTCCACCTCATGGTAAGTGACGACTGCCGCTCATGGACATCTCTAATCGACTCCACGTAAGACATGACGCAGCTAACACAGGTCCAAGACCAAGGGCTGCACTACTGCCTCGCGGCAGTCTACAACACCGGTAAGCTGTGTACTCACTGAAGGAATTGCCCGGGCAAGGAGGGATCTCTCGAGGCTGTAGACACTGCGCCGTGCGGCGAAGTCACCGCCGCGGCATAGGACGTCCGATTCAGTTTCTTACATATGCCTTGCTATCTCTGTGGACTAAGTTGGAACGCCTCGAATTGATTTAACTCCATTACCACATGCTTCAAACGAGGAAACAGCAACGCTTAAAACTGATGTAAATAGATAGAAATTGATATGACGGTGGTGGCTCTGGACTCAAACCGCAAAGAGATTTACCACCTTATCCTTCCAGGTTTCCTATCTCAGGAGGTCATAAGTGCATTTAAAATTATTTAAAGTTATTCTACTCGTAGTTCCTTTTTGATTTTGTGATTGTGATTTTTTTAACAGTTCGTAACTGCAGACTTCAGTAACTTTTATGGATATCTATAACCAACTCTACATAGAATAGGGATTCTACACGAAGTTGATTAATGATGCATCTTGATCGTGAGGATTAAGATGGTCGCATCATTATGTAGCACCTTCCACCTAAACGCAAGAACTGCTTTACGCTAAAAATAAGTCGCAAGACCCAAAATGTTATAACTCTCATGTACTACATACTAAACCTATACTTTCGTACGTGACAAATAAACTGACAAAAATATATTTAAATGCCAAATAAAATATATACATACGTATATTAAGCGTACACATCGGCGTATATATCAAGCGTACGCGTTTCACATCGGAGTTTCCGTAAGTTTTTTCGTAATTAAATCTGTTCCACTTGACAGACACCGTGACACTTGCTGTACGAGTTTCGTAACAGCGCAGCTCGGCTCAGACGACTCGGTTCGTGAATAATTGATAAATGCTATGCCTCGACTTACACGGACTGAGATGTTAAGTACTATACATGTACTGCAACTAAGTTTACAGTGTTGTGTGTACACATAATGTGCGTTTTTTACATTTAGGTACTTCGTAATGTGTTAGTACGTGTAACGCCTTCTACCTTTTTTCGAAAGACCGTCATAATCGGATCAAGGTTATATAAGAAAACATACTCTTTAGGCTGAAGCTTTGACAAAATATACAATAGTACAAATAAGTTTGTCCGTTATAAATTCTAAGCTTCCGTAAGTAAATCTATTCCGGGTCTGTCGTAGCAGTCTGACGCCGTGACACTTGTACATGTCTCGTAACGGCGCAGCTCGGATCTAGCGGCTCGGGCCATTAATAATTGATAAATGCTATGCTTTGCACTTACACGGATTAAGACGTAAATTTCTATACACAAACTGCAACTTTTAATGTCATGTGTCACCCTTTCAAAGTCCTGCAATTATTAGGTAGAGCGTAAGATCTAAAAATTCCTTTTTGTTTTTATGATGCACCAGTAACACTGGTTAAGTCGTTTACAAGATGACTTAAATAAATAACAAAATATCCAGTGGTAGAAATCATTTTATAGCTAATAAATTCCGAGCTTCCGTAAGTAAATCTATTCCGGGTCTGTCGGAGCAGTCTGACAGACGCCGTGACACTTGTACGAGTCTCGTAACGGCGCAGCTCGGCTCAAGCGGCTCGGGCCATGAATAATTGATAAATTCTACGCTTTGCATTTATACGGATTAAGACGTAAATTTCTATACAAGAACTGCAACTTCTAATGTCATGTGTCACCCTTACAAAGTCCTACAATAATTAGGTAGAGCGTAAGATCTAAAGATTCCTTTTTGTTTTATGATGGACCAGTAACACTGGCTAAGTGGTTTACTACATAACTTAAATAAATAACAAAATATCCAGCGGTAGAAATAATTTTATAGCTTATAAATTCCGTGCATCCCTAAGTAAATCTATTCCGGGTTTGTCGGAGCAGTCTGACAGACGCCGTGATGCTTGTACGGCTCTTGTAACAGCGCAGCTCGGCTTAAGCGTCTCGGGCGGTTCGGGCCATGAATAATTGATAAATGCTATGCTTTGCACTCACACTTTACACAGACTAATATATACTGGGTGTAATACAACCGGTGGATAAGTGGTGGGAGAGAGGTAGAGGATATGTTTGACGATTTTCAGTGCTTAAAAAGTTATTTAAGTTTTTGTAATTTAAAAAACACAGATTTTATTCCAAAGTTCAGAAGCATTTTTTCTAGAAACAATTTCAAGACTGTCCGGTATTTATGCAGAATTTACCCTGCAAATTTCACATATTTTCTTCAGAATTTTAGATACAGAAACAAAACAAAATACGAGTCTTTATGCCTGGTATTTTGCAGAAGTTTTAATGGTTAACCAGGTATTTTCTGAAAGCCTGGCGAGAGTTGAGCGACCAGTATATTTCCTTTTGGAAAAGGTAATCCAGGTAATCAGATCACAGGTGGTAATCTGGTCCAGGTCAGGATTTGTTTTTCGAAGACATGGAGAGCCGTGCTAAAATAAAATACGCTCACAAACTGTTGCAAATGGCATTAATCTTAAAACGACACTGATTTTATACTTTTTTAAGATGAATATAAATAGTGTCTTGGGTACACTTCCGCGGGGCAGCGATTTGTCTCATTTATTTTATTTACGTATTAATTTTGTAATTTTGTAGAATACATATAAATTTTGGTTATTAAATACCAGTAAAAAATAGGACCGTATTATTTAAATGAATAAAATCACCAACTATAAATACACTCAAATTCTGTCTCCTACGATACTTTTTAGGAGCTTAAAATCTCGCCACCTCATATAATGGCCAGAAAAACTAATATTTAACCAACATTTTATTAATAGCGCGTTGGTTGCAGCGCCTCTAATCTCTCGTCACGGTAAACGGCTCATTAAAATCCGCCATCAAAATGGGAAATGTGGACGCACGGCCCCGGGCTTAAAGAACAAACAAACAAGTACATACGACCGTCTCTTTCTGACCTTTGGCTAATGTTTTCGATCTCGCTCATTTCGTGTTTTATATTTCACACCTCGCAACTGTTGGGTAGTTTGATTACACATTTACAAACATCGGTTTTGTCAAATATTTATTATGTTCTAATTAAATTCTTAATCTGATTTTCCAAAGTCACCACTATCGTCCGTTATTAATGATATAATCAACCTATTTATTATTTTGCCAACTAAATATCAAAATTTTAATATTCCTGACTACTTAGAACTTTTCAAATTTTGATCTTTGATAGCCAAGTATTGGATAGATTAATTATTATTAATAACAGGCGCTTGTAAATACAGATTTAAATCTCAAGATGTAGCAAAACGTACTCAAAAAAAATATCCAAAAAGTGACAGTATTTATATTCAAAAACTTTCATTAATTCTCAAGTTTGTTTTTTTTAGTAGTGGCCTCTTTCGGAATATTTGAGTGAAGTTATTTAATGTATTTGTCACTTTTTTGCAGCTTGAAACTTCTTAGAACAAACTTCTAAGTAGTTTCAAGCGAGTAAAAAGCTTCTTCTTCTTCTTCTTTTTCTTCTTGTTGTTTCGATTACACAAGACATTCTGCAACAAGCCCTTAGACTTACTCCCTTTTGTATATAAGGGTTTAACAATAAAATAAGTACCTAGATATATATGAAAGTCGGCAACAACATAACCCAGTATTTAAATAGGTATCTATTTTATTTAATAAACGACACTTAGCAAATCACTCGCTGGAATAATTCCGTATAATTTATGTACTGAACACGTAGCATATGAAAGTGCCAACAACGTCACACCTACGTCAGTACGTAATGACTAAAACACCCGTTACGAGAGTTGTTTATCAAAAATGTTATATAAGCTTTTAACATATACCTAATATTCATATAATATCATCAGATTTCTTAAGAAGTAAATCACAATCTGGGGAATGTCCTTTTTGTCATAATTTCATCACATTTATAATTTTATTTCAAATAAAAACGTGATAAATATTTTTTCTTTTTTTTATAATATCGAAGTAGCAAACGAGCATCCAGCCTATCTGATAGTGGCCCCTGCTACCCCTTAACATCAGTAATTACCCCAGAAAAGATTAGATTTTTACCTGAGGTCAGTCACAGATGCGTTGCTAACCCCGAGGACTAAATTGGAAAACCTCGGATAAGTGCTTCTCGTTTACCATACCCTTCAAATCGGAACGCAACAGTGCAAAACAATTGTTATTACTCAGAAATAATTGTGGCAGTATGGTCTTGAGTAGAACCACAATGGATCATGTTACTTCCAAAAATAAGTATTATAAAAAACGTAGTAATAAGGTATTATACATTTTGTAATATTCAATATATTATTTGTTTGCAAACTTCTTTAATGGAAGACCAGAACTTAAAGCTGCAGAAAAATAAACATACATTAATTTATAGAAAAAGAGTATTTTTGGCCTTGTTATTATAATCTTTGTAATAATAATTATATGAATACACTCCTATGAGGTACGGGTCTCCTTTCAGAGTGAGTGGGGCTTTCGTTGAGTAGGGTTATAACCTGATTGACTTCACACACAATTCAAAACACGGAAAACCTTTAAGAAATCGACAAGTTCTCCTTATAATCTTTTTACTATTAATGGAAATGACAAAGCATGAACAACGCGTATATAATTCACTTGTCAGGAATTAAAACACAAAACCTTTATAATGAAGATCTTATATATACTTATAAAATGCCTGGCACTAATTTACTGCAAACACCTCTATAGCTGATATTAGAATAAATCTTTCGAATTTCGAATCCAGTTTATAAAACGAAAACCTCAATTCAAATCAATTATCGCTTCTACCACGGCTAGGGCGGGAGGGGCGGCCGCCGCCCAGAATAGCACGCACGTGCCGTAGCTGCCCACGCGCAACCAACATGGCCGCCGCCGCGCCTGTGTGCGTGTGATTTATGCAACGCCACACACACGAGACGGTCTTATGCGTTGTATGGTAGCGTTTGGATGTGAATTATTCGAATTGTGCTTGGGGTATTTGTTTTGTGTTATGACTTTGTTGTATTTACTTGCGCTTACGTTGCTACTTACCGATGTATTAAGTATTTAAGTTATTAATTGTTGGTTTCTTATGTTACTCATAAATTATCAATAAAACGTAAAATACTGACGTTTTTTAATCATGTTTATAATTATTAACGTAAAATGAAATAACGTAGGATTTTTTTTATTACCAGGTATATTTAGTACAGTAGTAGTAGTATATGTATTACATTGAAATTATTTTAAAAGTAGTAGATGCCACAAAAAATATTTTCGTAATTTTTGTCACATTAAAAGTACATTAACAGGTTTCAAACGCATTTTTATTACTTTTAGCGGTCCAAGCAATCACTACATGTCGTAAAAAATTCTGGACTTTTAATTTATCCGCGGCTATGAATCAATTTATCGTCGTATCCTGTAAGAAAACGTCTGAATGGCTCGAAGAAACGTTACAAAACACTTAAATTTGTGGGTGCTTGAAGTAATTTTAAGAACGCCATTTTCATTTTTACAAGTACAATTTTAAATGATGAAGACAACAGATTTCGCTGCCGCTTCTATAATATTTTCAAGTTGGACAAGTTATATGAGGAAACCTGTATCTATTCATCCGCCTTTTTTGGCCCGATACTTTAGATAGACTTCCTCTAGTTGGAACTATTTAGTTCAATCCTGTGGGCTCAGCATCCACACATTATCCATTGTCTTCTTTACACCATCGGTGTACCTTTGTCTATACAACATCCACATGGATGGCACACAGTACCGATTGTACATACAACTAATTATCGTTAAATAATCTTAATAACTATACAACATTATAAGTTAATGTGTATACTATGCTTTGTTCAGAATTTAGAAGAAAGGTATTTTGAAGTAATTCCTCATCAACATTGTTTCTAGTTACAGATAATGCTCTCAGACACACTTTTAGTGGGCGATGCTGATAACGTTACTAAAGTACAGAAGTTCAACACGTTATCACCGAAGTAGAAGTATATATTGAAGTTATAAATTAAACTTGTACATTATTGTACATGTCAAGAAGAAATACGGAAAACATCTGAAAATATTTAATTTACTTGAAGTTGAAATAACGGCTGTCATTGCTCTTCATCGCTTTAATTTAAATAATTAGAGATGGAAACCGCATCAGCATTATGAATATCCTTCGCACGTGTCGAGTTTCGTACATTTGTGCCGACATTTTTCAGGAAAGCCACATACATCATGGTTGGCAAATTGATAGTAATATATTTGGAAGTCGCGATCAAATGCGTCACCTGACGGCTGTCTCAGTTTAGTATAAATATTTTGATGGGCTGTTATGTCTGATTTTCTGTTTTGGTTTCACCACATGCTTATTTTATGTGACTTCAGCATACAATAAAACTTGGATCTCGTCGTAAATCTAATTTTGCGTTTGTATATCACTGATGCATAACATATTAGGCGCGAAACCTGTTATATTGGTATTTCTAAGAATTTCGTAGTTGCTGTAACATTTTCGAGGCGAATAACGCACGCTGGTGCAGTTAATCTGATGTGAAATAGTCTGCAAGCTTGTACCTACATGGACACTAAACGAATGGATTTAAATTTAACAATATTAATTGGAACTTTATTTGAAATTTGATCTTTGTACAATGCTTGTCAATGTACTCAGATACACTCTCAGACACACCTTTAAGTATATTACTCTTTTTAAAAAATAGGAATACACTTAATAACACGTTAAATATTTAAAATATAATACAAATTAGTAAAACTCTTTCCTGCCATCGAAATAATTAATTTTTAGTAGTAAATGAGGCAATTTTACCAAATATTTTTAAATGTAACAACGTAGAAATAATATTGGTGACGGTTACTTCGAAATATTCGTATCTATCTAGTAAGCTAGATTATAGGAGCTTCTTCTTGGATTGTGGGTTTCTGATACTTTATTTAGCGAATATGTAGCAGCCTCATACCGCAGCCTCATCATTTTGATTCATTTATTGGACATTGAATATAGTTCATTATAGGTAACTGTATGTTGTGCAGTCTGTGTTACCCTGACGTTGCGTGGATTCAAGTTCACTGCTCCTTCACAATGTTGTTGGTACCAGGCGCCCATATCCACCTAGAGCTCACACACATAGACTGTAAGCGTCGTGCGTCTACAGTGACCTAATGATTTGTGGTGTTCGGACTACGTTTACAACAATGTGGTAAAGAAACTTTGTATTTTGTGTACGTCTAGTTACTTATCTCTGATTATACTGCTTATATCAGGGATGATTGTAAGTGCTCATATTACAGTGATACTAATTTCTGCATACTGAAATCCTCTACCATCTGTGATTCGTTTTTGTATTATCGAAGTAGCAAGGATCCAGTCTACCTGGTAGTAAGTGGCAACTGCCGTCTATGAGCATCAGTAATCAACCTCAAATAAGATCAGAGTGCTTCTTGAGATCTGTTACTGATGCATTGCTATGCTTGGGGACTAAGTTCTGTTAACATCGTATCTATTACTGCGTCATAGCACCGTGAATGGATACGGTCTGTTTTGCGAATAATGTCCGTTGCGATCTTGCGTTTCACGAGAAATACACAAGTAAAAGCAAAATTCTGATATTCCTGCTCAATCCACGTGTACAATCCACCTATGACTTGTGTAGACACACAAGTCAGAGACGCTCGAGGTAGACACCCGAGAACTAAGTTGGAATACTTCGTACAAGTATGTTTCCTTTACCACACTCTTCAAACTTAACCACAGCAGTGCTAACACCGCCGTTGAAACATCAGGTTCTGCGGTGGTGCGTCTGAAGTCGAACTACAAAGGGCCCTACTACCTTTAAATAATGACAAGCACAATCTACATTATGGACTTTTTGTATAAAAAATGGATTATCTGGTTTTTTGGCCAAAAAAGTATATATTTATTTATGGTACAAGGAAATTGCCTCATTTATCGCCTTATTTTCTTGTAAATAATTATTTGCAAATGTGACTATATCAAGTACTTAAGCAGCTACTTAGCAATCATATCAATCAAGTAAGCAATTGTCTATGTACAATTAATGAAAATTAATGCTTGTTATTGATAACCATCTATCCATTTTTTACCTGACAAAGGCATTTTATCAGTCAAAAATTGTAGTTGATTAATTCACTACTAACTCGTGTTAGAATCGCTTATCAATTACCTCCGTCTTTCAGTGAATGCATTACGAATATAATTCCCAATAACGAATGTAATTAGTCCACCCGTGTGTCCCCTAATATTACAAACATCTGGTCACTGTGCGCATGCGCCGCCTTGGAACACGCGTCGTGGCGCGCGCGCTTCTAAATATAGCCACGCCTCCCGTCGAGGTGCGCCGCCGACACAGGAGACTGGAGATTTCCAACATTCTTCACCGAGCTTATTGTTTTTCTAGTCCACACATTATGCATATAGGAAGTAGGTACACATACACAACGTAGGTTGATATACAATACATCAATGCAGTACAATACATATGCAAGTAGGTAAACTTTTACATCTAATAATCGATGAAAAATATCGTTTTAACCAATCGGATTAGTTGATGTATCTGCATTACCACGTTTTTGTTGTTATAAGGACGGCGATTTAACAGAAATAAAATTTATTTAATTTTAATTATTTTCGGATGTTGAGTAGGTACATATTGTTAATCTTTTTTTTATATTGGTTATCGTTCGGAAATCTTTATCGAAATACTTATTGGTGATGGTATCACTATTGGTGATGGTTCCCTTTCAAATGTCGTGTAGGTGTGCTCAGTTTTCGGTACTTATATGATTTACTGAATTATTCTTACAAATAGAGGTCTATAGAGTTCAATCTCTGCGGGAAGCGCTTTCCTCTACCTCTAACTACTTCTTGGAACCTCTGCGGAGGGTAGAAATCTCTTAAGAGGAACAGTATGATGTTGATAATATACATATTAGACGTGTAAATATCTACATTTATTTATCAGAATACAATTTTTTACCAAAGAAATAATAAACACAAAAGGAGCTAAGAATAGTGTAGTTATAAAATATCTTTGGAAATAATATTTTATTATTAGAAAATTAAGGATAAATTATTTAATTTTAATGTTTTTATAATCTTATTATGAATCTATAGGTCTACTTGTACTGCCAGGTTTTCTTACCGAATTTTAAATGTCGCTTGAGATAAACTTTTCTTATTATAGGAAGTTTGAAAAGAGCTTGGAAAATCCAAATTCAGAAAACATTTTGTATTAAAGATCTAAGGACCTATGATATTAATAATTAATAAAAACTTACGTTTAACTTTAAAACTACTTTGTATACTTATCTTCTATTAGGATATAGGTTACAACAAAATTATGAAATGTGTAATAATTTATTATAATCTACATCTACACAAATCAATAAAATTGAAATGTGTGTTTGTTAAGTCATATAACCAACTTTTTACCGAATGTGTAAGAAGTTATATAAGGTACCTGCATACATATAACAAAAACCCAAGTAGTAGAGGTTTTATCTGTCCGTCTGTTTGTTTTAGTTAATCTACGAAATGGCTGGACCGACTTTCACGGGATTGGCAGATAGCTAATTTTGTAAGGAGTAACTTAGGCTCCTTTTAATTACGATAATTATTTTAGGCTTCCGCGTAAAAAATTGAAAAAAAAATAGAACATCCTAAAGATCCTAAAAACATTGATGACATTCAATTTGCCTTCCAATAAGAATTTAATTAAGCACAACCGTATACTAATAATAATAATAACTACACAGTAAAGCGGCCTCCAGTAGGATGTTATTTAAGATTGAAGTGACATAACTGGATTTTGTCCATGAAATCCTAAGTCTCGAATTAATCATGTAACATATTGTTTTAATAATAGCCAGATTCTGCCTCACAGCAATAAAATCCAGGAGGCAGCACTAGAACATGAGACGTTACAACTTAGTCCTTAAAGCTAGAAACTTGGCTGGATTCCAATAAGAGAGTTATTTGCTTGTCATTGGTTTCCGATTCCTATGAGCGGCAATTACCACTTAACATCAGGTGGACTGCATGCGCGTTTGCATTAAGCACATTAATTATTAAGATCTTTTTAGTATCTTTTAACGAATACCTGGCTTTATTTTATGAATTGTATCGAAAATTTCGAGTGACTAATAACAAAACAGCCGTCAGTCACATTACAAGCCGTCATGTCGTGATCGAAATCCTTGGGGAAATTGGAAACCGATTGGGCGTTGCGTCTCTTTAAAACGACCTCTCTGTAGCGACTATAGGGGTGATTTTTGCGTGCAATAACCTGTGATTTATGTTGTTTTCTATAACGAAATGGTGGACACGTGCGCCGTGCGCAAAGTAAGCTGAGATCCTTTGGCAGCTGCGTCTCGATTGTGACGCCCGCAATGACTCAAGCGGTCGGGAGAAAAATTGTGAATCGGGCAAGTTGAATCATTCAAAAGAACTCGTGCTTCCGTAAATGCCAATTGGATCGTGCACAAATTACATCCCCTTACCCCTCCCCCTCTAATAATCTCTGGATGTAGAAAGGTTGCAATTCTTTGTATGCCCTATTGCTGGACATGATTCTCTCCCTGAGGAGATTGCTTTAGGATGCTTTCTAATCCAGATTTATGGAGATGTAGGATATATGTATTGAACTCTCTCTGAAATTATAAATTAACTATTGCTTTCTAAAATAACAAGTTTACTCACATAAGAAAAGAGAGCATAAAATTTATCTATCTATCTACCCAATGGTTTTTTTGTCTGTACTAGCTCATCTCGAAAGTAATTGACACAGGATATTCCGAAATATTCGACGAAATCAATTCAAGTAGGCCTGACCAAGCTATAGATATTCAAGGTATATGGGTTAAACTTCTTTCTGAAAGGAAAGCCATACCCAGTAATGGGGTCATAATAGGACGATGATGAAACATCGTTTACGTGCACAATAGCGTAGAACTGCAATTAACCTTGGAACCCAGTGAATCACGCTTCGGAAAATTTAATACCTACCTAGAACAAGTAACCAACGTTTACCACTGAATTTCATGTTATATAAAACTTTAATTTCCAACAATGCTATGGCGAAAATTAATGTTGGGACACGTCACTAGATTTAAATCTGCGTAACATAGACCTCTCGGGTTTTAGTAAGTTTTAATAACTAATTCAAGTAAATATGTATAGTTTTTTAAAAGTATAAAGTAGTACAATCAGCACTCATTCGTTTATTTATTTGCTAAATACGTTAAAAGTTGATGTAACTACATCAATTTATAAAATATGTTTTCTGATTAAAACGTTGTTTTCAGATTTATGTACCTATTTCGGTTCAAAATAATTATGTACCAAGATTAACCAAATGTATAATTTTAAATAATTTATTAATATTTTATTGATTCTATTACAGTAAATAAAATATGTTGCAAAGAACTTCTGAACATAATTATGACCCTCCTCAAACCGGGCGCAACTTGCTGAGTCACTCCCCGTGTTTCAGGCACGACTCCTTCTACATAATTACTTTTCATTTCCAACAGTTTGACAGCGCAAAGACATATTCTATTGTTTTTCTTTCAATTATCCGTGACACAAATTACAAGTATACGTCAATTCCGCTTTGCAACACAACGTTCGTTCTAGATACAAATGTCGTCGTCATAATGACTAAGTCCACGCTATTTTCGAGTTTATTACCAAGTGATTTGTTGTGTAATTTGCGTCGAGAATCGACCAGGTTGCTGTTTTAAGTGGGCGAAGTTTTTCTTTGCCTGTGTGCGGATATATAATAAATTAAATATATACAGCGCCATCTATTATCGCTCTAAACACATAAAAGTTGTTAGAGAACCATAATGGCGTAGAATTAGTCTAATTTCTGTATGGAAAATTACTCTTGAGAGTTTAAATTTAATGTGGCGTACACAGCTCGTAGCAGTTAAAATTTTATTGGATGCCTACGTTTTTAACTTTACACAAATGTGTGGGTAGCATTTTTATTGTCCATTTCAATTACAAATCATATCAATAACACTAGGTGGGTTATCAAAACAGAATCCCGACTATCACATGATCGTGGGCACGGACGTAAACCAAACTGTGCCAGATCGAATGAACATTAACAGGCAAATAGAGTTCTAACAAATTGTCTAACTCGCGTCTGTTGCTTGCATTTCGCATTGCACCTGCCGTCTCTCACTTCAAACGGATTCCGAGCCAAATACTTGTAGACTGAGCTAAGTAGACAATTTCTCTTGAGTGCAATCGAACGTCAGTAAATCAGTTATGATACAGAGGTTGCGCAGTTGAGGCGAGTCTGAATCGTAAAGTCCAATAGCTAGGAATGCGTTTCAACTATGTCCTTAGTTCGTTGATCGCGGGTTTCAGGTCAAGCTGCGTGGCGGGACGGCTGTAAAGCGATTGTCGAATCGCTTTCGGTTTTTTTTACAAAATTTTCAAACACAATTTAAATATTTAATTAATAGTAAGTAAATTGGTATCAAAGACAGTTCATTCGACAGTAATTTCAAAGAATAAGTTAGTGTTTTTGAACAGGTTATATGAACTGTTTTTTGTCTTATCACAACTTAATCACGTTTATGTCTCTTTTACTATGAAGCTTTGTTTTATTTAAAATTAATTTAAATATTGTTCATAAACGAGTATTCTTGCCATATCGCTTTTATAAAGCAGTAGTAAGTTATAAGAGGTTAATATTTTACAACCAAATTGCTAACACGCCCCAAAACATTCATTACGTTCGTTGCGCCTTACATTCGCGTGGTTTTCGACAAAGAAAGATCCCTGCTTACCCAAGAGAGGGGGTGATTGTGTGTTGGCGTGGTGCCAGGCGGCGTCTCTGGCCGCGAGCCAAATCGGGAGCGTACAGTGGAAAAAAATGGCCGTCGCGCATCTTTGATATGCGTCAGAGCTGCGCGGGCGCACACACTGCGCGTTTCGAAAGAAAACACGGTTTTCACAACTGAAGCGCTTACGACTGTACTGGCCACAAGACTATTAACTCCGTTTTTACTAAAGTTTCATAGACATCAAGGAAAAACGTTTTTGAAACAACGTAAGATGAACAGCAGGTAGGTATGGAGCCCATGACGATAATGTTCTCTGTAGCTTAGGATAGGACAGTAAGATACGTACCTGACGTGAAATGGTTTAGAGTTTAATAAGATAAGTATTAATTACGCTGCTTTGGTGGGTTGTGTTGTCTCATTGCAAAGCAGGGCTTTTACCCGAAAGAAGGGAAATCTTTAGCTATAAGCCCAGGCATACACCACTGATTTTGTAAGTTATGCGCACATTGGAAATCAATTAATTAATAAGTTATTTGTTGCTTAAATGGTGTAGGAAAACCATCGTGATAAAGGTCATTACATTGTGAGGAAAGCTGCATGCTTTACAGTACCTAGAGGGAAGACCTAAAGAGTGTGTGGAGTCGCAAATTTGACCAACGTAAATCTTTCGCACTCGCAAGGAGACACGTCTAGCAATGGGACCGAAATGGATTGCCAACGAATGCTATGTTACGGGGTAAGACACAAACTAAACAAAACAAAGTATCAAACAATATCAAAACAACTCGGTTTCAGGCACAAGATCGATTGATACGAGTTCGCGATATTCGTAACAAAGTTTTGCCGAAATCAATCAATCTGTAAGCTTTGCCAATCTTCCGTGGTCTCAGAAATTGGCGAAAATGGGCTACGGAAAAATATATAATATTTGACTTATTAGGCAATTTTTCCTCCTCAAATTTACAAGTATAAAATTATGTTGATGATTACGTCTACAAGCGAAACCACGAAAAATATCGAAATCTGCCTGAAAATACTTTATAACAGAAATTGTCATGATGGTTGAACCTTTTGTAATTTCACTCTGGCAGCACCGTTGCGACACCTAATTCTCCCTAACAGCAATAGTGCTAAGCGCTGCTGTTTTTTGGTTTGAGAGGTGTGGTAAGGGATAATCACTTATCAGAGGCGTTGTAATTTACTCCTCGTAGATAGCATCTGTAGCCGTCCTCAGATAAGATTTTAATCCTTAATAGGGTTTATTATTAGCGAAAGTGACCACTTACCACCAGATGAACTGCGTGCTCGTTTACGACTTAAATACAAAAAAAAGGTTCAAATAATTCAATAAACTTTAAAATATAAATATTAGTAAATTGATCTTCCATTGATCATCATTAATAAAAAAGTATCCATTACAATCTAATCAACCCAATCCAATATTTCCCTAAGAGGAATCGACATTTCACAATTTCTGCATAAATACTAGAAATTGACAAATTTCAATCTTTAGAAGACAAAATGTTTATCGATTTAGCAGCAATAACGGGCGCACGATATTACTGATTCCTGTAAGCACAGAAGTATTTAGTATACATCTCAGCTGAAGATTATAGAAACTAGATCATGTGACCAGAATATTTAAATCGGCTCACAGTTGAGTTACATAGGCCTATGAACGACAAAAGGGTGACAGGACCCTTCGTGGTTTGACCCCGGAGGCACCACCGGCACACCTATTTCTGATTAATAACAACAGTGCTCCTATCTTTTGGTTTGAAAGATGTGCGTTGAACAAGAGAGACTTTTACGCGTTCCAGCTGAGCCCTCAGGAGTAACGACCCCTCTATATAGTCACAAGGATCTATGCCCAGTGGCGGTTTAAATGTTAGTTCTATAACTGCAGAGAGAAATCTTCTATCATTGATCGGTTCAATGAAGTAGTGCACTTTAAAAAATCAGGTTACGAGTGAAGTAAAACTTCGGGTCAAACTAGTTCAAACATATCTTTCCTGTTTACGCCGGTAGCCGCCTGTTGCGCTGGGCGGTTGCCAAATATTTTCAGGCGGTTTTCCGCGACAATGTCGAGTGTGTACTCTCTATTAGATTTTAACGACTATACCTATAGTTGAATTTTGCTATCGAGCCGTAAAATACGCAGTTCTGATTATGACTTGGCCTGGTTGTTCTTTAAAATCGTAGTTTCGTAGTTCGTAAAATCGTATTTGCTTCTCGCTTTTTGTCCACAGGTTGTGAGCGAAAAACAAATACTAAAGTCGCCATTTTAGATTATGTGATCTTAAAACATGAAGTAGACAGACCGTCATTTTTGGATTACTCTCGCCCGACTGTTTTGTATTGAGGCAAGTCACACTGTTTTTGAGGTAATTTAGGTTTTCGTAATTGCATTAAACCTAGTATATCATTCATTTTTTTTGAATTCCAAAGAAAATGCCTACGAATTTACTTTACAATATTATACATGAATATAATTAAATATTATACAATAAAATCCTATATTTATAACAATAGTCTTCTAAACATCAAGATTACCAATTACACGAAGCAATCTGCTAAATTCGTCTATATTTTACAACTACTTATATGATTGAAATAAAAGCAGAAATTGTTTCTCGTAATTCAACCTCTCCCTTGTTTACAGAGCTTACGTCTGTTTCACTGGACGTCTGCCAGAGATACTTAACGGCGGTTTTCCACGACAATATCAAGTGTTAGAATGTGTTCTACTAAGTTTTAACGACTTTAGTCTTGATTTACCAAATATATATATTAAATATATGGAGTAAATGTATTTCAAGGAATCTTACTACTTTTTATTAGGGTTCCGAACACTAAGAATAAAAACGGAACCCTATTACTAAGCCTCCGCTGTCTGCCCGAACCGTAATAAACAGAAACTTAAAATTTTACTCAATATGTATTGTTATGGCCGCTGTAAGAACAATTGCTAAAAATTAATCAGTAAGAAATTTAAGATGTATCTGTACAGGAAACTGGTATTTTTCGGCATTTTTCGTAGTAACTATTGCGTCGTAAAGGAATGATGTTTTAAATTTTCACAATGCCTTTACCAACATGGTTGTTATGATATAAAATACTTTTTTTATTTCATTATACTTCGTTGGTGGCAACGCCATCTATGTTGTATTCAACCATCTATCTATTGTTCTAGCTGTTTTTTATTAAACCTACTTTGAATGCTAATAACATCAATATATAGAATAATATAGATCCATTTAGCAATTTTTTGCTACACTAGTCTCAATTTAAATCTTGCATACGTCATAAATCCTTAAAAAATTACGATAACATGATTCAGGGCTATTTGGCGCCATCTCGTATCGAGTTTCGAGATGTCAAATTAAAGGTCAATAAATAATTGTACATTTTTTGTTGTAAATAAAAAGATGTTTGAATTTAATACTGAAATGGTCCATCTATGTGAGTTTCGAGAATTTTTTATTTAATCTAATAATAACAGTAATTGAACATGTTTATGTTTCGTGTTTACAAGCAGATTTCCTACATATTTCGAAACTATTTTCATTTAAAATAAGAATCCTACCTGTAATCGATCAAAAATGTCTTGCTACTTCTGGAATCCGCCACACTACAATCTTCAGACGAGAACTTAGCTGCAGTACGCCCCTTCTTCAGCAATAATAAATATTTTTATGTCTTATTAACTCCTTAGGAATTACGTAGTAGACGTCCTCACTTGATGGTTTCTGAGAGCAAACTGAGTGATGTTTGTCTTTGTCGGGGGGTAGAAAACAGCTTTCACTGGCGCTGTTAATCTGACAGCTCGACATCAAAATACAACAAATAGGATTGTACTTCTACAAGAGAACGTCGGAGAGGTCCACCAGTTAAAAATATATCTACGTTGAGAACTTAGGAGGTATAGTACATTAAATTTCAGCTTAAACATGTCATTCCTGTTTATAAAGCATCGCCTGTTGCACTGGACATATTGGAGACGTGCCAGACACTCATGGCGGTTTGCTACGACAATGTCAACTTAGGACGACCTCTATTTAATTAAACTTTCAATTTTATTTATTCATTTATTGTAACGTCTCTAAAGTAAAAACTGTGCAAATGGGCAAACTTAATGCTTGTTAGCATTATTTGCCAGCCAACCATGTTACGCAGAATGTTTGCGACAGGTTTTTAATTACGAAAAATGCAAACCTTACATTGTAATAATATCGTAAAATTAAATTAATAAAATAATATAATTGAAATGAACAAAAACAGCTACCTTTTCGCCTCTCTACTCAAAACAAGTTAGTTAATCAAGTTTTAAAAACCCCTTAAAAACCTAAAAATATTTTTAGAGATTGCCCTGGATCCTTAATTTTTTTCCAAAATTTTAATCATTTTTTTCCCTTTTCTGTTTGTTAATACACTCACTTTAGTAGAACACAATCGCTTAAAAGTTTATAGTTCTACACCAGGATTAATGGATGACATGAATACACAAGATAAACACAAAAATATTCAAATACTATATATGTAATAGAAAAAAAGGTTATAAGTATATCATTTCTTGTTTACTCGCCTGTTGCGCATTGGAATCCAGCCAGACACAACTGCAATCTCCACGACAATATGGTTACATATCCTTAATATTAGTCTGTCTAAAATTTATTTGTTTGTTGGAATATCGCGGTCATTAAATAGGGCAGTTGCCCTAATGACCTCGATGTTATGAGTTCATAATTGCATTTTTATATGTCTTTAACCCATTACTATTTTAATTCTGAGCACAGGCCTCCTATCGGATGGAACAGGGGTTAGCCCATAGTCTTGTTATCTAGTCGTGTTACATTTTTCTAAACGCGGGTGAAACCGCATGGCACAAGTAATAATATTGCAATTTATTTATCATGAGATCATCTACTGTAAAGTGTAAACGAACGAGTGTTTCCGATTTATTTAAACTAAGTAACAATAAATTTAATTGAATGTAGTGAATTTACAAATTGCATCCTTAATTATCTGCTCTTAAAAGTTCCGTGCGTGAAAATGGTAATTACCCTTTACAATAGAGGTTCACGGCTATTTGTATTGTTTTATTTCACGGCTATTCTAATATACTTGGCATTTTACGAGACTTTATCTTGGCGCAGTTTACCAAAATTGTACAACTAAAAGCTCTTATGGGTTAATCGCTGTCTCTTGGACGTCCACGAGCAATCCAAGACCAGTTAATAGTTATTACATAGTAATAACTGACTGGTTGCAAATATGTTACCACGGATTTAGTACGGATTTAATAACCATGTCAGAAAACAAAATTTTCAGAAATAATCCAGACGGTATCATTCATGTACTCGTGAAGTATTGTCATTTAGAAACGAGCCTATTCAAAATTCAATGTTATTTGTTCGTAAATTAATTTAAAAAATTAAAATATAAACATCATTATTATTATTTCTACATTTTTATGTGAAGAATCAACTGGTAAGTTGTACCTGCGTCATATTCCGCGTGGATTTTAAGAGACAGGAACTTCCCTATTTACAAGTTATAACATGTATCTATTATTTCAGCCACACCAGGAACTGAAAGGTGAAAAGATAGCCTATAGGCATCTTTTAAAGAGAAAATAACGCCTCAGTCACCACGCTTGACTGTGGGTTGGTGGCCGCAATAAACAAATGACCTCAATGATAGACAAGTGGAGATGCCGTCAAAACTACTGCTACAATGCTTTTCATTACGAAGACTGTCTCCAGCATTGATCTGAGGACTGAACTGGCGAGCAGCCAACTTCGAAAGTCGTAGCGATGAAATTTTACATGCGTGGCTCGGAACGTACAGTCGAATACATTACCGATAATGTGGTTTTGAAAGTGCTAGAATCCCTTGTTGTTAAACTCAGAAGGCATTACCGCTACGCCTAATTTTAACTAATAACATCAGTGTTAAGCACCGCTGTCTTCTGGTTTGAAGGGTGTGATAAGGGAGACATACTTATCCGAGGTGTTCCAACTCCTCAGGGGTAGCAACGCATATGCGGTCGACTTCAGGTAGAAATCTAATCCTGTATGGGGTCGATTACAAATGTCCATGGGCGGCAGTG
>DWRA01000642.1:0-22471 GCA_018250295.1 Spathilepia clonius | reverse complement strand
GCTGTTATTAGGCAGAAATAAGTGTGGCGGTGGTGCCGCCGGAGTCAAACTACAAAGGGTTCTACCACCTTTAAAATGCATGACGAAGAGATATCCTGATAGGATTTAGACTTGAACTTTGTAAGAGAATTGTCCCCATGAACGTTAAATTTCTTTTGGCTAAACTGAAAAATCTAATCTAAACTGAAGTTCATATTCATCGGAATTCATAAGCGGTGTAAATAGGATTTCCCTAACAAACCTCAACACGTGGATGTGGATTATAAGCCGTGAAAGCCTAGTGGTTGAAATAGTGAGCCCGAGATTCGAATCCCAGGCGTTAATTAATAACACTATGATGATGAACGAAAATGTCGCGAGGTAACCTCACTTAAGAGGATTTTAATAAATCTGAAAACCGTGTTACCATTTCGCACTTGATCAGGGCGGTGGACTATGACCTAATCCCCTCTCATTCCGAGAGGAGACCCGTGCCCAGCCGTGGGACAGTAGTAGGTTAACATCGTTGACGTGACGTCGTGCACATTGATTAAAATATACAGGCAAAACTAGTTACTAAAATAAATCAACCATTACAGGAGCAGATTGGTGCAAATACCAGAGCACTGAAAGCTTTGGTAACCAAAAATTCCGTGAAGGACAGACTGCGCACTGCGTATTCTTATCTGAACAAACTGAAACAAATGTGCGAAGACGTAAGTTGTTTCGTATTTATCTATTTTTAAATAGTTTGCAAAAACTTAAATGTAATATACCCCAACTGTAATCACTGCTGATTAATATAACATATTTGGAGAATGCGTGGTCTGAAGTAGCCATTTCCATATGCTCTATTAGAGTAAGTAAATATAGTATGAAAATATTTATTTAAAAAAGGTGTGTGTTATAGCGTTTCTTTCGCCGCTTGAGAAGAAAAAACATTGATGATAACTAATACTAACATAAAAAAAATTGGCGATTAGGAATAATTTGTACGGAGTGGACTCGCGCTTGGCCAGTTTTTGTAATCTTTTTTTTATTTTCTAGGCCCAACACGCCTTGCCTGACATCTTTATCTGGATGATCAGCAACGGTAAACGCCTAGCCTACCACCGCATCCCGGCGAGAGACATTATCTTCTCTGAGGTCCCGGATGAGGCTGGCAGATTCTGTGGCAAGATGCAGACGGTCTTCTTAAGGGTGAGTCTTTTCCGAATAAATAATTTTAAAATTTCTGTTAATGAAAATACACAGATACACAGATTAATAACGCTCGTAATGAAATGACTTTTTACTTAAAACTTGTTTTTTACTGTAATAATTAAATTTGTCTTCGAAGAGGTTTAAATAATTGTTGAAAAAGGCACAACAATATCTAACTTAATACATTAATTATTTGCAGTGGCCAGGCAAAAAGGCTACAATGCCAAGTGGTTGGGGCATTCCAGCGAAATTGAACTTATACGTATGGCTGGGACTTGTTCAAGACAAAAAACATTACATCGATGGTCTACCACCGGGATATGATGTTGGAACTGAGCTCAGAAATGCTGAGATCCTGAGATTCAATGCTCCTAGTCAGATCTACTACACCGAGAAACACGTAAGCATACGCAATTTTTATTTGTACGTAGACTATTTTACATCAAATAATAGGCATAAGTGATTTAAGATTATGTATTATTGATGGATGAAAAACGCGTGACGCTTTTGTAGTTCATAACCAAGTGTAGAGCGCGGTCGGGTGTTGGATAGGTATCTACTTAAATTCACACGCACTCGCGTGCTACGGAGAACACGATAGGCTGCCAATAGCGATTATTATCATTACATTAATCCTTAAACTCTGTTAGAAGCCTTATAGGCAGCACGACATAGGCTGACTACTAATCGACACCTTCATCTAACATCCAAAGCCTTGCAGTAAATCATAAAGAAGGCTGATTTCATATACATACATTCTAAAAAGATTTTAATGCACTTTTTACATTTTTAGAAGCACTTGAGTACATAATAAAATTATATTATTTGTTTTAGCGTTTCCAAATGCGAGCCTACGTTTATCAAGCTAGATCACTCATTGGATCTGACTCGTCTGGATTATCTGATCCTTATGCTAAAATTATAATCGGAGAAAACATCGCGACTACACAAGTTATTGACGAAACTTTGAGTCCAACGTGGGATGAACTACTTATCTTTAATGATATTTTACTATTCAGCTCAATGGAGCAAATTAAAGCCGACCCTCCGACCATTGTTATTGAGATATTCGATCAAGATAAAGTAGGAAAATCAGAGTTTATTGGACGTGCATTGGCAAAACCTCATGTAAAAAATATCGATGAGGTGTACCAAAACCCACAATGCCCGATATCATTGGAGTGGCATGAAATTTTCCGTGGAAATGACAATGCTGGGGAATTGCTGGCTGCCTTTGAACTTCTAGAAATACCACCAAAAGAAGATTCATCTGTTTTACCGGCATTGCCCTCTCCAAAAGAAATCGTCGTAAGAACGCCCGCTGATCTAAACCGGGGTCCTATTCTGCCTGTGCCCGTCGGCATTCGTCCGACTTTGTCAAAATATCGTATTGAAGTTTTGTTCTGGGGTCTACGTGATCTGAAGCGTATTCATCTCTTATCGGTAGATAGACCCCGTGTAGACATTGAATGTGCAGGTAACATAATTCATTCAACTGTCATCCAGAACGCTAAACGAAGCCCGAATTTCTTAAGCCCCGTTAAATTCGTGGACGTTGAACTTCCGGATCAAGATCTCTATAGACCCCCATTAACAATTCGCGTAGTAGACTGCCGAAGCTTTGGGAGAATTACGCTTGTGGGTACTCATACTATCAATTCGATACATAAATATCTCTTTACACCTATGACCAAGAAAGAGCGTGAGATTGAGGATCGGAAAAAGTCTATGATTCAACTGCAAAACGTAGACTTACGAAATAATTGCGTGTTTCAAGAAGATGTTTACACAATTGAAAACGAGAAAGAAAATTACCCTCTACTACCACGCGACATTCGACCCAACACTCCATGTGGGAGAGGCGCAATACGGAAGCAACCAACACGAGCAGATTCTAGAACCTCCGTGCGTAATAGATCTATTCGACGAGAAATGTCGAGGAGGAGGAGAATCAGTACAGATTCGTCAAGGGATGAAGATGACGCCAGCAAAGACTGGTGGACTAAATATTTTGCATCAGTGGAATCGATGATTGAAAAAGAAAAAGAAAGGCAAGGCGGTCAAACGAGCCACGTGAACTCAGATGAACCGCGTTCACCAGGACTTGAATCGCCTCGCCCTGAGCGAACCAGGCGAAGACGAGCTGCGGCTTCCTCTGCAAGGATGAAAATAAGCCCTACTATACCAAAAAAGAATCCAATTCCCCCATCAGCTCAAGCTAAAGTAAATGTTCTACCTAAACTATCTTGTCATTTTTGTTTAATGTTACAAATAGACAGTAATAATTTTATTTTATTATTTTAGATCTACCCACATGAGCTTGAAGCGGCGCCGGAATACGATGAGTTCAAGGAATGGTTGCATCCATTCCCGCTTTACAGAGGGAAGAAAACCGGCGATGACGCTGATGACGAAAATAGAATCGTTGGAGTATTTAAGGTAACCACTATGCAACATAAGTTGCTATCATATTATATTAACAAAAATACATATATTACTTCAAAATTATTTCATTCATATTTGTATCTTTATTATTTTAGGGCGCGATAAAAGTCTATAAATGGCCTTTATCTAAGGACATTGACGATTACACAATTATGGGCTTTGACCCAAGTTACGGGTTTTTCCAAGGGGTGCCCAATAATGAACCAATTCATGTCCTAGTACGAGTGTACATTGTGAAAGCTACTGATCTTCATCCTATGGACTTAAACGGCAAAGCTGATCCCTACTTGGTACTACAGCTCGGGTCGAAGAGAATTTGCGACAAAGATAATTACGTTTCAAAACAATTAAACCCCGTGTTCGGGAAGTGCTTTGAAATAGAAGCCACCTTTCCCCAAGATTCCATGCTCACAATTCAAGTCGTGGACTGGGACTTAGTAGGCACAGACGACTTGGTCGGAGAAACAAAGATTGATCTGGAGAATCGCTTTTACAGTCGCCACAGGGCCACATGTGGCTTACCCTTACGCTATGAAGAGTAAGTATATAAAACTCAATTAAAAATTGAACTTAATTATGCTCTTTTGTTAACATACTCTTTTACTATTTACACAGACAAGGATATAATCGCTGGCGTGACTCGATGAAGCCAACACAGATACTGGCCAAGCTGTGCAAGGAGGGTCGACTGGAACCACCAATATACGAACACAGCCGCGTTAAGGTTGGGCGTACTGTATTCAATATTCCAATTGAAGATACTGAGCTTTTCTGCGATCCCGACACTATTGAGGAACAAATGGCACTCCACGTGTTGCACCGCTGGCAAGAGGTGCCACGTATCGGCACTCGTCTCGTCACTGAGCATGTGGAGACGCGACCACTGTTTAACCCAAACAAGCCAGGTACGTATGATTTATCATCAAACCCACACTATCACCTCTTTTTACAAAACTAGTTACGTGTGAACATCATTGACAGTATAAATATGAACTTTAAGGCATATAGGTTTCGATAAGTGCATGAATTACTTACGGGCACATGCTAAAGGTGACAATATGTTGCCTGTTTAGCCATATTCCATCCCATGAAATTTATTTAAAAAGTAGATAAGCGAAGTCGTCTTAGACCGTCAACAACCCATTGTTTTCCTACTACTGGACACGTACCTCCTGTAGTAGCGAGAAAGATTTAAGCCATTACGTACCACGCTGGCTAAGTCCGTATTGGACGACAGAGACAAACCTTAGAGCGTTATGTTTAGTAGGTACAGACTCTTGACGTGTGATGGCTTGTGATTTTTTTTACATCATTACGTAACACCTTTTTGAATAGATTCGAGCTTCTCAATCTCATCCGTATTTTGTTAAGAACAATCTTCAAATTAACGTAGCATTTTCCAAGCAACACAACCGAAAATTAGGTGAATGATTATCGGGATTAAGGTCATCTTATCACCTCTCCAATTCATTATAACAACAAGACTTTATTAATTTGTTACATACAATTTACTTATACAGGAATCGAACAAGGACGTTTAGAAATGTGGGTGGACATGTTCCCGATGGATATGCCTCTGCCAGGGCCCCCTCTTGATATATCGCCTCGAAAACCCAAATCCTATGAGATGAGAGTCATAATCTGGAACACTGATGACGTTGTGTTGGAAGATGATGCCTTCTTCACTGGAGAGAAGATGTCCGATATCTATGTAAAAGGGTAAGTAGTTCTTCAGTAATTCATTCTTATTTTAAAACATTAACTGTTTCTAAAGTTATTTTTGAAGATAGTATAACACTTAATCGTTTTTAATTCTTTACGCGAGAATGCTCCATATTTTAAAATTAAAGGAAAACTTATGCTACCGGCCGTAAAATATCTTCAAATCAGTGTGAATATCTTCTTCTTGGTTTAATGGTTTATTAAATAGGTCACAAACATACGTACGACTAACTTTACATGATTTTTATAACTAGCGCTCATGTTAAGTTTCTAGACAGACACTTTATTACTAAACTTAAACTAACTAAACCTTATTTTATTATTAGGTGGCTGAAGGGCCCCGAAGATTGTCAGTCCACTGACATACACTACCGCTCATTGACCGGCGAAGGCAATTTCAACTGGCGCTTCGTGTTCCCCTTCGATTACTTGGAAGCCGAAGAACGTATAGTAATCACTCGAAAAGAGTCCATGTTCTCCTGGGACGAGAGCGAGTCCAAGATACCAGCGCGTCTCGAACTGCAAGTGTGGGATGCTGACCATTTCTCTGCTGATGATTTCCTTGGTAAGAATATTATCTTATTTTATTTTTATTATTTATCTTATTATTTATTTTATCTGAAAATATGACCGTGACGTACTCTATATGAATATTTAGAACCGAATTTATTAATATTTTTTTAGATTCTTGCAATGTTATGTTATGTATTGTGGATGGTATTAAAACTCAACGCCAACATAATAAGCATGTACCAAGACCAGGCATCTAAACCGTCCGGAATTATTAATTTAGTTGGGTATCGCAGCCTTGATCTAAACACGTAGCTGCCTACATTTTCTACCGTCATTAGAGTGACACAAACATTATATCTGTAACAAATTATTTTCTTTATAGGAGCTGTAACGCTAGACCTAAATCGATTCCCTCGTGGTGCAAAAACGTCAAAATTATGCACTTTAGAGATGCTCCGTAATGACGGCACAGTGCCAATGGTCAATTTATTCAAACAAAAGCGTATCAAAGGCTGGTGGCCATTCTATATAAAGCGTGACACCGACGAGATGGAACTCACGGGTAAAGTTGAGGCAGAGATACATCTCCTCACCCGTGAAGAGGCCGATAAAGTACCCGCAGGTCTGGGCCGCAACGAACCGGATCCTTTGGACAAGCCGACGTAAGTAATTTTATAAAATATAGCCAACAAACGGAATCCAATATATGGGCCTGTTTCTTAATTCAATGAAAATTGATAAGATCCTTATTTTTACGATGTTTTTCATAAACACTATTTTAAAAATAAAAGTTGAAATCTTTTAACTATTATCATTCGTTTAGGCATTGGAGATTAATAATAAGCTACGTTGTTCTATAAAGATTTATATCTTCTATACAAGGTCTTATTTAAATCGGCTCAGTAGTTTTCAAAATTATTTAGCAAATACAAACAAGGTGTACAAAAAGTTGTTAATAAATGGGCTCAAATCGTGAGGCAAAAAAATATTTCATCTATATTTTTCCTGACATGCGTGCTATACCCACGCATGTCCGGATGAAACTGCAACAAGTTAATTCACGTACTTGCGCAGAACACGCGTATTGACGTAGACCGGCGTGACACGAGAGGCCCTAAATAAATTATTTTCATCCACAGGCGTCCGGACGCATCTTTCATGTGGTTCTTGAACCCGCTCAAGTCCCTGCGCTACATCTTATGGCATAACTACAAGTGGACCATCATTAAGACCACTGTGATTGTTAGCGTTGCCCTCATGATTCTACTCCTGGTGTACGCCGTACCTGGATACGTGGTTAAGAGGATGCTGGGAGCTTAAACGTTTAATCCGTTGCATATCCGCTTACGTCAGTTTTTCATATTCACGTTTTACATTCACGATATCTTCTACAGTTTATGTATATGATTTATCCAATAGATGATAAAATAGTAAATAAACAACCTAATGTTATAGATTGTATGTCCGCACAAGGTTTAGTTAAATTTAATATTAAGGACCATTTAACGATGTGTTAGCATACACAGATGAAAAGAAGTCCAATACTAACTTGGCCAAATAATCTAAACTTTGTTGCGGACATCAATAACTTACGGCAATTTATTTCACAATATTATTTGTCATTTATAAATACCAATTATGTAATCTTCATTCACATCACTAATGTATAAATCATCTTAATACCAATGTAAAAATTAGCATAGTTAATAATAGATCAAGGAAGTAGATAGACAGGTACATAAAATTTTCCTGCATTTACATAAGCACAGTATTATTTTATGAAGATGTTGAAAAAATATAACAAAAATACCAAAAAAAATATCAATATCAAAACCATCAAACACAGAATAAATCTAATCATATCTTTTTCTCTCACACAAAATCAAGCCCTTTGTCATACACTGTGTACGTTACACCATACCATCATCTTTTATGCACGTAACACAACCTTCATTTGATCTTTATTCATGTATGTATATTATTGTCAAGTTAGCCTGCAGTGTTCATGACAAAGCACAAGAAGTTTATTCTAATGAACAATCACACTAAACACGTATCTATTATAAGAAACTGACGCGTCACTGGAATGACATACTAGGACCTTACGATAATGACTCACGATATGAACATAACACAATATAGGCTTCAAATCCCCGTTGAATAAAAGGCTCATTAAAGTGACATGTCAGTATTTCAAATGAGTACGCTTTTACGTTCGTTACTAATGGAATTAATCTATCCAATTTTACAAGAGACAATTTCTTCTTTTGACAGTTTCTGATAAGCAGAAATTGGATAGATTTTGAATAAATTTATTTTGAATTAGTTATTAATAACAGGCGTTACTTTGTTTAAAATTGTATCTTGCTATGTTAAGCTTCTACAACAAAACAACAAAACAAGAGACAAAACAAAGTAACGCCTGTTATTAATAACTAATTCAAAATCTATCTAATTTCTGCTTATCAGAAATTGTCAAAAAAGAAATTGTCTCTTGTGAAATTGGATAGATTGATTCTATTAATAACGAACGTAAAAGCGTAATCATTTAAAATACTGACATGTCACTTGAATGATATTCTGGGGCCTTTCGATGATGAGACAGTATAACCCTGATTCGTGCATTACCAGATTTTACTCAATAGCCCATGGAACATTTTTAAACTCAATACAAGCGTGCGATACAGATGAGAGAGGTCTTTGACTGGCCACTAAATGTTACCACGAATAGAGTACCTAATTTGATGAAGAGATTAAACCTGACAATGACGACTTACGAGATTTTCCAACAATTCTCATAAAATGACATGGATGTAAGATTGATAGTTCGAAAAACTATGATTATTTTAAGTTGCTAAAAGCAAATTATGTTTGTTTACTTGATTGTATTAAAAATGCATAATCACTTAAAACATATCAACATAAGATATATTGAATCTTATAATAACGCTATTAAAACAAGCCTTTAAAAGGCATTTCTGCTTTTTATATTATTTAAAATTTTCAATTCGATTTCTTAATGCGAAATCGTTTTGCATTAAAACATTTTAAAGCTTTTGCTAGCCAATGCGGACGTAGCCAATATAGGGGGATCAAAATCAGAAGCTGATTATTAAATAAAATGTTGTACAACAATGTATATTATAAATCCATATTGATTATAAAAATGGGGTTAAAATAAATGATGAGTACCTTGATACCCTTTAAATCCCCAAGGCTCTACTCTCCCTACAATCCTTTTAGCCTCTAATTAACATCTTGGTTACGTCCCAAATATATCAATGAGGCATTTTACATATACGATTACAATTACGATCGTAATCATAACTAAAGTAACTATCCCAATTAATACTTTTTCTATCCATATATTTTACTATTTTACCTTTGGAGTATATACCTAAAATAAATAATATTCTTACAAAATTTTACTTATAAATCCTAAAAGATATTTTATGTATCAAATTTATTATTTACACTATCTATAGACGTGTAATACCTATACTTCTCTTAAAAAAATAATTATTAATGAATCATAAACAATCTCAATTATTTATGATGTTATATTTGTGGTTGTTAACGTTGTTTTATCTAAATTACCGCTAGGGTTGCCGCCCACATTTTAATATATGGCAATGTACTACATTCTAGTCAGTTGTACTGAGTATATATTATAGAATGATAATATACTTAGCCTGAAACTATAACTATGATCATCACCAATTCAACTGCGTCACTTGTGAATCGCGTTAATTTATTGAATTATGAATTCATATTAAATAAATTCCTGCAGTTATTTCAAAAATAACATTTGATGTCGAACCGGTGGTCCAAAAACGCCAAGAGTAATAATAACAAAAACACATGAAAAATATGTAAAAAAAATAATGTGTATTATTTTTTGTATATTTCCTTTTTATGTTTGGTAAAAACTAATATCCTACGAAAAAAGCGGCAACCCTAATTAGTGAAATCATTAAAAAAAATGGAATACGTGGCAGTAGACAGAATACACGTCAATTCTAATGCAACATCACATACTCGCGAGCAATCCACCGATTTTGCCGAACAACGATGAGTATGCAAACACCCCGCACGAATATAAACGCATACGTGCCAAAAATCTATACCACGCAGAGTGTTTTATACACCCGAGTAAGTCATTTACATACTCTTATTCGTATCTATTCGTCGAGTATGTAAATGTTGCATTTTGTTTACTTACACTTGCTTCCAAACTTCTTTTGTTCACTGTTTACTATCTTTTCCTTCATTTTCTGACTACCTATACTTTTAAGAAATTTATATCTAATAAGTGTTGTTGTAACCGTTAGTAGTAATCTATTTATGTACCTATTTAATGTTATTCTATGTAAGTCGGTGTAATTTATCTTAAGTTTCTTGACATTTCTGAACACACAGGTCCAATTAGGGAAACGCATTGTATCTATTATAAAATTATAAAAACCGAAAATTAATTCAAAACAGCTCTAATGTTATGAAATGCAATTGGGATATGCGTATGAGCTAGATACGACGAATTCCATCTCTGGAAAATAAAATTTATTTAATAGTAGAAGAATACGTACCTAAAAGTACTAAACTTAACTAAATGTACTAAAAACGTTATGAAGAAATAGTGTCATTCGGAGAATCTTTTCGAAGTCACTAATTTTAATTAAATTTGAAAAAATAAACAGTTTGTATTTACTGTTTTTGTGCGGCATATATTTTATTTATTAATGAATAATAGTGCATAAACTCGAATAAAAAAAATGGTTCACCTAATTGACCTGGTGTGTTTCATACAAAATAGTTAGGTATTTTATCTTGTCTATTCAACAATGTTATATTTTAAATTTCATGTATACGTGTTATTTATCGATGTTCTTGTAATTATCGTAGATGTGTATGAATTTGTATTTCGAAATGACTACCTGCGAGATAATGATCGGAAAGAAAATAGCAAACATAAGACGTTACGTGCATTTACTTAAAATTTCACTTAACATTATAAAACAAATTTAAGCACAGTCAAAAGAATTTAAAATAATTTTATTCAACCGGATGAAACTGCGATCTGCGATCGCACGAACAATTTCGCATCCTCATATTTTTGGATGACGTAAAGCAGGTAGTCCCCGTCGGCAGCGTCGTCTGCGCCGACTTCAGCAGCGGCGGCGCCTGCGTCTTCGCCTTCTGCAACTCCGACGACGACGACGTCGTCGACTACGCCGGCGACGACGTCTTCTACAACACATCTCGCGTGCTGTCCAATTTGTATATTGCGATCCCTCACGTTCTAGAAATCCGAGTGCTGTCGCATTTTCCAGGAACGATTCCACCATACGGTTGAGTTCTTCAGAGTCTTCCTTGCCGTGTGTAGTACGGAGATAACGCAATATCTCCATTACAGTCGCACCACCTCTATTTTCTTTCAAAAAATTTATAATCATTTGCCCTGGCTGACTTTGTAGAGGTCGAAATTTTGGAGTACTTGCAATCATTTTGAACGTAATTTTGAATACAGCTAAAATTTGATATTCCAAAAATTTTGTTATAACTAAGTTAATAATATTACAAATGAACTTCTTTCAACTTTGACATGATTAAATATTATCTTTGAAATATGAATTCTATACTTTTTCAGGGCCTCTAATTTTGTTATCGTTGCTGCCAATTATTGTGAATTGGACGTGTCTTAACCAACGACTCTATTATATTATTTAATTAAGGGACTAATAAATCGGAATGAATTAATATAATTTCTATGTATCCAAAAAAAAAATCCTAACGATTTAAAGACGAATCTCTGATGTGTCTCTACGAAGAAAGCAGTAACCCACGAAAGAAAAAGACAGTACCTGTCTAATAAAAAGAGAACAGTCATCAATGACAGATAGTTTTGGATGAAACGAAATTCGAGATGCTTTTAGAAATTTGAATTTCATTAAATTTCTATAACGTTGAAATGATAGAGAGGTGTACAAAGAGATTATCACAATGTCCGACAGTGAATCCCACTTCCTGGAACAGGATCAGAACACCGCTAAACTAATAATAAACACCTTTTACAAAGTCGCCAACGACAATGGCGTATCAGCAAGCGACATTGCGAAACATCTCCGAAAAAAATTTGGGAACGTCTGGAAACTTGGTGCTCTGACTAGCAAAACCGAGGAAATTTTAAGGCGTAGTGCAGCTCTGGGCTTTTTAGGCAGGCAAGGAGATCGCTATGTAGCGAACCTAGCACGAGGATTGAGGTGTTGCAGACGACGAAGACGGCGCAGCAGATGCAGACGTAGGAGACGATGCCGCAGACGAAGCCGGCGACGACGCCGCTGCCGTCGATAATCACTAATTTATTCTTGAATTCTATTAAATTATTCGTGTTATCTATTAATTTCAGAATAGATGTTTTAAAAGAAATTTTAATCATAATTATTATATCTTCGTAGTAGTTGTAATGTAAGTGTATTCGAATGATATATTTGTCTGACTCAAGTTTATTTCTTGAGCACTTAATTTACGATTTCAACGTGGTCTTCCCGATGCGATGTATGTAGTCAAAAATAATCCAATTTGAATAAGAATTATTAAAGCCGTAATAAAAATATCTACCTATGCTACGACTACTATATATTTAAAATAAAAACAGTACGTTTCGGCCTAGTTGCACATAGAAAATGTGTAACCTACATAGTTACGATATTAATATTTTCATGTTCAAAAAAAAGTTTGTGAAATCTAGGACTAAAACGATGACCTGAAATAATAAATTTGATAAGAATAGCTATACCACAGATTTACAAGGGAACTCTAAAGAAGGCCAAACACTGTATCGTTATAATCAGCTATTTTTGTAAACTTAAGTGCTCAATTGATATGTACTTGAATATCTATCTTCGTTAATATAATTACGAGTATATTATTTTCTTGTGCTTTTCAAATTATTCCTGTTAATAAGGTAATTTTACAGCTTCTACCTGTTTATGCATACCTATATACATCAAGATTATACCTAGCCCTACCTTGTTACCCTATTGTTCATGTCTTATCATATTGTTTAAATTTAATGTTATATGCCTTTATTATTTTCCACATTATGGGTATAAATTTAAATCCTTTCCTTCGAAAACCCTATCTTATTGCCGCCATAATTGTAAAACATAACATCAGGTTTTGCAAATACAATATTAACTGTCCATAATATGTTGTCCATCTGGAACTTCTATTTCGATCTAAATTTGGTAACTGTTATTTGTTTAAAGGAAAAAAGCATCACGATGCATTAATTACATCAATTACCACAATACACATAAGTTATTCAAAACACGAAATATTGCCTGGCTGAAGGAAAGGGTTACTAATTTATATGATATAACTACATAATTATTTACTTCTAGTCAATACTTGTCTATAATTATGCTACATATATGTGAATTTAAATAAAATTATTCTGTAGTTGGACCTTAGAAATCTCATTTTTGACTGAACTATGGTATATATTTGAAGTACTATATATTAATTGATTGTGTGGTAAATGTGTGGAATGTTAAAAAAGAAAATAGGTACTCGATGTACCGACTGTAAAAAGTTGACTGAGGTATTGTGAAAATATTTTTATACATTTAGGTTCTACCTGCCAGAATGACCGGAGTCCTAATACACTTCTACATAGGATACAAGGGAACAAAAACGAGGCACATTCATTATAATATTTTATTAACTCTAAAAATAATATTTACACGTCTTTAAATCATATTTCATATAATATTCAATTTTTTCTGTTCACTGTTATTGCTTTATTTGACATCCTCTTATATTTTTAGGCATTAAAGCTGCATAATATATCAAACTGCACGTAATTTGATGTTCATAGGACAATCGCGCACCTCGGCGAGAGTGAAGCCGACCCCTTACTTTTTACTTATGACATAAATATTAATTACTACGATTGGGACAAAAATCACACTTGAATTCGCTTCAGCAATCTTCAGTGGTTCACTTAAGCTGAGGTGCTAATGTGGATACTTTCGAATGCTATTAATAAAAATTGAAACGAGTCACTTGCTCTCACATGGAATTCACGATTGGAACTACGCCTTTATATCAAACACACATAATGACATTTGCCTCGTTTAAAACAATATCAAGGATTTAAAACATTAGACGCGCCTTCATAGTGAACATGTGGCATTGCTCTGGTATATCGAATTTAGAAATCTAACGGTAATTTCTACATTAAAATAAAAAGATTTTAATCTTATAATAGATTAATTTACTTATATCGTTATAAAATTTCGGTGGATGGGACGTCACAATGGGAGCTCGTCTAGCGAATTAAATCTTTGATATATAGTTCTACAGACAATTACTTTGCCATGTCAATACAAGTCACTAACGGCGCGCTGCAACTGCAATCTGCTGATGGGGTATCAACCGCGAAGAATTAAGTAAGCGGTAAGTAGAAAAAATATGAAAGACCAAAGGAAGTCAATTTCACATCTGTTATGCAAAACCAAATTACAATAATCGAGTAAAGTTAAATCAGTTGCACAGATCAGACTTCAGCGCCAGATATATACTTACTCATAGGGAATATAGTTTAGAGTAGAGTGGCAAAAGCTTTGCTCGATCATAAGTAGTCCTATTTTCGATTGATAATACTTTTACTTTACTAGTATAAAAAAAACATTGCCAGTACCCTCTTAAACAAACGTGATTACGACAGGCGTAGTCACATCATGATATAAGCTCGGACCAAAAAATATAGACAACTCTATATATACAAAAAGATCCAATGTGTACCTACCTACTAAACTCGAACAGTTTTCGTGGTATAGATACACGAATTACGTAAAAGCAACGTAAACCACGCAATTTGCGGAATATTGCGTTCCGCGTGGCTGTATCTTTTTGTTTGGTCTAAGGTTACAAGCATAAAATTTGGATAAACGCGTAAAGCGATATAAATCATAGACATTGCCATAAATCATAGATAATTTTAACTACTGCCTACTAAATATATTTTTCCTGAAGACAAAATGGTAGAATTTATAGTCACATCTGTGGTACGTTTACTACAGAACACCAAGGATACCAATTACTTTTCTGTGATACCTACATCAAGCTATGCTACTTACATACCAGTAAAAAGATGGAAGCGCAAAGATCTTTTAGTAACTCATAATTACTGTAACTATAAAAACAAGTTTACCTTTTATCGATTTATCACTAAAGAAAGCCTGAGCAAAGTATTCGTTAACTCCATCTTTTTTACCTATAGCAACACAAGAGCAACAAATGACAAAAATAAATGCCATATTAAGCGACATTTAATGTCAAAAAAACGCGGTTTTCAGTTTATAGGATCGTAGTCCTAATTAATTGAGTATTTAAATATTTTAATAAAGTGCATTAAAGTTATTGTACTGGACGAATTATAATTCTCTATTCGACTCGTCAAAGTTAATAATCGATTAGTAATGTGATGTAAGATCTCGAGTAACGATTAAGTGATGTTTTCCCCCTTGAATTTGCGACAGGTGTCATAACCCCAATAACAGTTATAAATAGGTATTTTTTTACTCATTTATGAGGCAGCGAGTAAAAATTGACAATTACTGTTTTCGAGATAGCATCCGAATGTATCCTTAAATCGATCACATGAAATACGCTCAACAGCCCAGTGCACTATCAAGGCATCATATACTTCAAATTCTTAACATTACTATTGCTTATTCGATAGCGCCAATACATCTCTTTCAATTGGTAATATTTTGGTATTGCGTGTTTTACTATCCGTAACAAACTTTAGGGTAAGTTAATAAACTAAGTCCATGCCGACTACGTTGAATTCTCCTACACCATGTCTCCTAATGGATTACTTCGAGAAGTAACCATGTATCCATTATAAATGACTCTTTTCACTTTCAACTAACTATCCACGTTTTGTTGAAAGACAATCACACAATTTCCATTGCCTTGTAAAGAAACATTTTATAGGCATAGTAAAATATACATAAAAATATTAATTAATTTACTTGAGAATTTTATCGACGTAAACATTTAAAATACGGTGAAAACATCACGCGACAAGATAAAAGTGTATATAGTACTAATTGATATAAATATAAGGCATTGTTTACAATTTTTCATATATATTGTACATAGTATTTTCGGTAGCCTAGATAAATATTTGTATAAGCTTATTTTAGATGGCTTGTAGTTCCAATTATTTTGTCAAAACTCACTAAATACCGTAGGGGGGACCCGCGTTACGGCTCGTCAATAAAAACGACACTACCGCGCCCCAATTATTCAATAATTATCATAATACTTCAACAGGTACATACATAAAAGGCAAGATATTTTAATTAGTTTTAAGACGTTCAGAATTCTAGTTCTGCTTACGTGACCGTCATTATACTACGTCTCATTAGTTAATTTGACTTCAAAGAGATTTGTTGCTAATTTTGACCTACTTTGTACTTTATAAAAGTTATACCTACAATAAAACTCATTTTATATATAAATGATATAAAATTTTAAGTCTAGTATGTGCTTTTGCGACATGAGGCACAGAGTTTAAGCTAATAATCCCAATATGAGTATCGTGTTACATATATTTTCAGTGCTACTTCGTTAAAAGTTGTGGCAAAGACTTGCTAAAAATAGTATTAGAGAGACTACTATAGACAATGACTTTTAATTAATTTGATTTCCGTTTAAACAGCCGTTTAAGTAGCAAACGTATATGAATTATGAATAAGAAATATTATTTAAATTGACCTTAAGTTTCAAAACCCAGCTGTCAATACAACACAACTTCCTGTTATTATTAATTCAGTAGTTTGTTATTATAACGTTATGCGATAGGAATTACACGCACCCAACATTACGTATACCACCCACCACCCATACTAATAACCGACTCTTTGTGCGTATTACTTGAAGTTACCAATTATTGCTATTTATTAGATTATTGCTTCGGTTCCAACTCACCCTAAAGTTTGTTAACACGCAATCAATTAACTAGAATAAATAATACGTTACGGGCCCTTTTATTGGCGTTAACGCCCACGTGCCCGTCACATGCACGCGTGCTACTCCTATACTATCGTATGTTATGCCCGCGTGGTTGTGTCTTAAACGACAGGATGTGATAGGCACGCATGCAGACCAGGTTGCACGTGGACACAAACCCGCGTGGTAGGATAAAGGTCTTTACAGCCATAACACGCGAAGAGGTGTGACATCGATTCTACCAAAGGTTCAATTAAATAGATTGTTTATTAATAATTTTCTCATTGATCATGAATTTTATTCAGTTACCATACAAGACCTACAATTTAAAACAAGTTATCGCTACTACATTTAAGAGTAGAAGACAAAGTGTTTACTCATTATACAATAACGATTCTAAAACAAATCATTTACAAAATACAAACTCTTAAAATTATTCATCTCACGAAATTACACATAGAGAACATTTAGTTATGAAACTACATCTAATCCGAGTTTAGACATCTATAATATAGAACGAATCAAAGGTATGTTTATTTGCTCGTGTCCTTAATACACTGTCATAATTAGATGAAACTGTGTATTTGGGATCTTTAACTCACGGTCATAATAATATACTGTATATTTTAACATGTTGCGCGCGCACTTGAATAACTAGTAATATACAAATCAACATATTGAAACAACAATCAATTGCCCTATAAAATGCTACAACAGCGCCACGTCAACAGTGAGTATCCTTGTGAGCGGGCGCATCAAACTACACATTCAAAATAATGGAGAGGACGGACCAGTACTTTGCCTGGATGGCGCTTTCTTTGTGCTATTCAATCCGTATAAAAAGTCAGAGAACCTGTCAGTATATCGCATTAAAATCACGCGAAGTCAAAATCAACGTGGCTTACATTAGCACCCCTAGCGGCAAAAACCAGCAACCGTCCTCGCCACTGCGGTCGAGACAAGTATTGCACGTTCATATATTGCACTCGAAGTGTACAGCAGGCGAGCACATAGTGTTCATTTATTAACGGATAATATTATAAATAGCTTCAGATTTCAAATTCCTATAGATACTGCCTTTATTTTCACATATGCCTTTATTTTCATACATTTCATTGACCATCAATTAATCGAATAAAATATTATATGTTCGAGCTTAAATTCAATTTGAAAACGGCATTCACTGTGATATACATATCAACAAATGTACATGTACATTAAAACAATGCAAAACAATTTCATTACAAGAAATAAAATCATATATATACAAGTGATTATACATAAATTAAAACGTTGTGTATATACATAAAAGACTAACAAATCCTTACAATTGTAAATATAATAATCTGAATTACAGGTGCCAATGAACATTCTGAAAACAAATAAACACTTTTTAACGCAAACTTACAATAACATCTAAAACATGCACAATTTACTTTGTCAGTTATAAATGTAATTTGCAGAGCGCAATCTTTGAAACAATCAACGTACGAATTAATTTATTATGCAACAAATTCGACAATAATGTAAAATTAATAATTAATAATTTAAAATATATTACAATAATAAATAAAATTGAATTTCAATACAAAAACTATTAAATAACGTTTGTTCTAATGAGCAATAATTCATACAGCAAGCTCGCAAAATCTCAATAAGTTAAATTAAATATCATTCGTTTTCTAGAACGGGGACCGACAACGGCACAATATCACTGACAACTAATAACATATTAAAAATATAGGTCGGCGATTCTACCACTACTAGTATAATTATCAACTTGAACATGTAATTATATTTCACTTAAACTACAACGGCATACCCAATAAATAACAGATACGTAAGCAACCTAATCTCTATGCCGTATTTTGCGCATGGAAAATTCCGATAGAAAATCTAGGATATTAAAATTAGTATATATTTGTATTATATATAATATTTAAATATACAATATGAACCGGATAATTAATTAATATTACAATTATATGACTAGTAATTTGCTAAAAAGAAAAACGAGAGCTTAGCGCGCGGAAGCCCTTGTAAGAGGAGAATCCGTTGAGCTCCGCCCACGTCCGGCGTACATTCCGGCACTTACTGTTTTGACTTGCTACATTACTACATTTGAATATTGACAAAGTTGTGATGCTACAACATAAGGCTGATTGCACTATTATTTTTACCAAACGTTCACGTAACTACTATTTGTAACCACGGGCGTACATAGCTTTGTTAAAGGAGGTCCCAAATTAGTGACTTAGTGTAGGTTTGCATTGCCCAGAGAATGGGTCGGCGAAAAAACAAATAAACGCCCCCCCCTATAAACGCCCATGTTTGTAACTAGTCCGTTAAAACTACATATAACTGACACACACGTTACTGACATCCCATGTGAAGGCTGCACATTACAGCAATTCGCGTTTTATATATATGGTTGCAAAAACGGATACAAAATGGTTTATCGCAAAGGCTCTAATTTATATTAGCAGATAAATTGAATTTGTTTAAAATTAATTGAATATTAATTGTATGTCCATATGGTCGAAATATGGCGGCAAAATATTTAAATAAAAAGATATGATTTGATTTGAAAACTGCATTTGTTGCAAGTTTATGGACTTAACTTTACTTGACACTTGTGCTTAAACGTGCAGTGTGGCGTTTACGTGCCGCAAACGTATTTGTCGGATATATGTAATTCTTCGTACATTTCCCTAGAGTTGCAAATTACGCGCACTCGTGTAGACGACGGGCGTTCAATCTGCACAATAATTTAACAATGTATCTCAAATTGAACTAAATTGTAGTGGACGTTGATGCAACTCGCTTCCATCTTGCGCACATGTGTATCATGATAAACGTACGAGTGTATGCCGTGTAGTGTCATAAATTAGATTCAATTGCAATTGATCTCCGGCGTCCAATCGTGTCGATCCGAAACCACTACATTGTAAATTGCGCGCAAGGAAGCCTTACACGTATCTAAGGCAAGACGTTGATTGAAAGCTATTAGAAAAACAACAGATGGACAATCATTTCTACTCAACAAAAGTATATGTGCACTAAAATATAAAATAAACTATTAAAAGTACTCGTAACGTGACACATTCATATCTCCACGGTCAGTGCGACCTGAAGGCACAATAATTGTATAAGCATGCACACTGATCTCGCGGCCGCGAACCACGACACTTCACAACACTGTTAGATTAACGTGCACGAACACTATGTAGAAACATTAGAAATATTGAACGGACGTCCGAGCGTACCATCGAAAGTTAGTTGGCGAGTTAATGTTGATATATACCGTGTACGGTTCCGATGGAGCTTACCGCCTGACACTGTCCTGTTACACGAGTTATGTTAAGAGTTACTTCTCCGGCGGGTTATCACAAGGAGATTTGAGGCGGACGAAGTTCGGCCGCCTGGCGGGTCAGACGGTGTCGATGTCGCCAACGTTGATGCGGTCCTCGGAGGCGGTCACGGAGAAGCCCAGGATGCGGGCGTCTACTTTGAGCATCTTATTCTTTTTGGCCTTCTTGCCTTTGCCCTAAAATGTTCCAAACTATTAGATGCCGCTTTGCTTCTTGATTTTCCTCGATAATTATACGATTTAAAAACATGCCAAAACTATGCAAGATCCTTAGATGAAGTGATTAATAATTTTGAAATGCGAATAATAATAAACTATAATTGTTAGGTATTTCGACATATTACAACGCTATGACAGATCTTCACTAAGCCACATGATATAAATTGAACTCTAATACTAGATCGATACAATATTTCATCATTAGAAAGAGATACTCCCCAAGAAGTGTTTGCGTCGATTCTCAAAATTCAGCTTTATATACTAACTCCGGACAAATATTAAAGTGAACAGCTAAAATATATGATCATAAACTGACCTTAACTTCTTGGTAGTCGCCGAGATTGGAGTTGCGTGGGTTGATGGCCATCGCGGGGGAGCACAGGTCGTCCGAAGGCGTCACCATGCCTACGCGAAGCAACTTCGACCTTTCGCACCATCGATTACAAATTAAAATATCTTATATATTTTCAATCAACAGAAATAATTGAAATCTATTAATTATAAAACAATTAAATTTTAACAAAATTTTAAAATACTTTACATATCTCTTTGCTAACTTATACTAGGAAACAAGATTTGAAATTGAATATCTTGACCATAGATTGCAGTAGGTAAATTAATACTTCGTAGCTTATAAAGATAAATTTGAAAAATGCCAATACTTAATAATATATGATATAGACATTTTTATGCTTATATTTCTGACCAAAAATAGGAAAAATCGGCGGCAGTCCTTGAATTTCCAATTAAGTGTTTATAATTACACATTACCAATGATAATAAATAAATAACAGTCATTTTTATACAGGCGTAACTCAACGTCACAAACATAACTGACATACCTTCGCTCAAGAAATTGACGGGCGAAGTCGCCCGAGTCCTTAGTCTCGCCCAAATAGCACTTGACGTAGTCCTTAACTTCGTAAGGCGACTCTATGTCCTTAAGGAATCCAACGAATGTTGGCACTGTGCGAAAATAAATAAAATTTTAATACTCGATTGAAATTGGTAGAATACTTCGTGGAACGACTGAGACAGCACTACTGCAGCGCCAGTTTTCACCTTAGTATCAGTGTCTACCGCTGTGTGTGTATATTTGTGTGCGTGATTCACATTCAATACGTAAAGGATGAGGCAGTTCCCAGTATAGCAACGAATTTGTGCATAGAAGAGTATTTAATCTATTTGGCGTTCATTAAATGCAATCGACACTTCAGTTAGACTATACACTCGTTTACTACTTTTTAGATCAATATAAACAGAAATATACAACAAAAATGATCACGACCAAATTCCGACCACGCCCCACGTCATTTCACTTTGCCGACAACTTATTATCATTACACAAAACGCAGGTTACACGCACTTTAGAAACTTAAATTGCTTAATAATAATAATATTATCATTACTCACCATCGATTTTGGAGCTCCACGGAGTGAGGAAGGTGGTGCACCAGGCCTCGAACTCCACAGCCGGCGTGGTCTCCTTCTTAGCGGGCGCGATCGTCACTTTCTTCTTGGCCTTGTTGTTATCAGTGGACTTGGCAGTACTGGCCGCTTTCTCATTTTTGGCGGAGGCGTTCGCTTGAGTCTCCCAGAAACCTGTTAGTAAGACAATAACCTAAAGCTACGAATGTAACTTCTTTATACCAAACAAGTACTAATAATCTATTTGAACTACCACCTTCAAACTTTTTGTGGTTCGACTCCGACGACACCACCGCGACACCTATTTTTATCTTATAACAGTGTTAGGGGTGCTGTATTCTGGTTTGAAAGGTATAGTAAAGGTAACACCATTATCAGTGGCGTTTTTTTTTATATATAATGGTGTAGCAAACGAGCATGCAGTCCACCTAATGGTAAGTGGCAACTACCGCCCACGAACATTTGTGATCCACCCTAGATAAGACTAGAATCCCAACTGAAGTCGACCACAGATGCGTTCTTACCCTTGAGGACTAAGTTAGAATGCCCCGGATAAGTCAGTCTCCC